>CAUYRH010140480.1:0-54051 GCA_963574655.1 Perodicticus potto
CTCACATGACTCCAACTTTACGGGTGCCTTCTGGGACACCCTGTAGTTTAGATATTTGTGTGTGCTTGGTTGTGTTCTGTCCTTTGAATTCTATTCCACAGATCTCACTGTTTTATTTATTGCAATTCTATACACTTTTTAATTTCTGACAATTACATGAACCCCTCATCTATCTTTCTTTTTTTTTTTTTTTTTGGAGACAGAGTCTCAAGCTGTTGCCCTCAGTAGAGTGCCATGGCATCACAGCTCACAGCAACCTCAAACTCTTGGGCTTAAATAGCTCGGACTACAGGTACCTGCCACAATGCCTTGAATAACCAATTTTTAAATAGAATCTATAGAACAGTCTAATTCCATGAAGAAACTAAATAGTCTAATTTCCCCTAGCTGCATGTCCCAAAAACACTCTGTACCAACCCAGCTTGACCTTGATTACACATGGTTGTGATTACCTGTTCAATATCTCCAGTCTGTTAGATCTGTGAGGGCATCAACTGGGTCTTTTATTGTAGTTTCCTCTCCTAGCACCTTGGACAGTAGCTGATGTACCGGGTCCTGGAAATATGTGTCTTGTTGAAGGAATAACATGTTAAAAAAGCGCTGCCCGTCCTCACCCGTTCCTACTTCCCAAATGGTTCCTACCTTGACGTTTCTGTTTCTTTACACCTGGGACACAGCTGTTGGTTCTCTCGTTTCTCTAAATTTCCCCAGTTCTCTCTAGAGCAGCGGTTCTCAACCTGTGGGTCGCGACCCACAGGATCTGTATTAAATAAGGGTTGTGGCATTAGGAAGGTTGAGAATTCCCGCCTCTCATTCCCAGCCCTCTCTGTGTGGGTATTAACAAGGTGAACCAAGAAACGCTGGCACAATGTCTGCGCTGCTCTCCCTCTGTTGCCTGAATTCTAAATCCTCTCCTGCAACTACCTTAAACTTCCCAGTCCCTTCTAGCAAATGGCTCTTCCATTTTTAAGTGGTCAGAACTAGTCTTAAAAATCTTATAATCACAAACTACCAAGCAACATGTAATGTTTTATAATCACATTATAGGTTTTTCTCCCCCCAAAAAGCGTAGTTCGTGACATGGCCAGAAAATCATTAGCATTCACTACAGTAGTTCCCTCCGCTTTTCCTTTTAAACTCACCCCAATTCCTGTTGCCTTTATAAATTAGTAAATGGAGCCTATTAAAAATTAATGCTTTGCTTTCTCCTTTTGGCAACTATCTCTCTCTTCTCAAAATTACTTTCTTTGAAGTCAGCTGAAATTCTGTGCATGGTCCAGAAGCACAACAGGAATTCCAATGCCAGTGCATCCCGGGAACTAACCGCACTGCATCAGAGAGCGTGAGCCCTCCCGTCAGGCCTGCTCATTTCACAGGAGAAGGTGTCCTGGCTAGTTCCCTCCTATTTAGAAAGTCTTACCTGTGCAAGATACCTTGCTACCAGTAAGAAACCAGGAATATGGTTCAGTGCTCCCATACACTACTTTTTTGAAAGAAAGGAAAATTTGAGTAGGAGATGATCAGCCTATAAGTCTAAATTACTACTGGGAATAAGCAGAGTTGATGACCAGCCTAGAATCAATCATATACTTGTTATTTTTTATTGGATAAGGTGGCCTCAAATACAGGATAGAGTTATGTGGCAAATAAGTCCAACATGCAGCTTATCATCTCAACCTTTGCAGGTCGGTGACATTTCTCTTTTTTTTTGCTGCCCAACATCCATTGCCGCCATGACAGCACCCAAGTTTTCTTTTGTAAATTCTCACAGAAACAATAAACTAATATGTTCATCCACTTCAGAGGCCATAAGCATGCCTGAAGCACCTACCACCAGATCAGTTCCTCATATCATTACCACAATATGACCGAGGAGTGGCCAAGTGCCTTGAAGCTCAACCAATCAATTAGTCTCTTCTGAGGCTCTGAAATTAAAGCTGAGTAAAGCAAGGACAGAACAAGTGTGTGAAATCCATTCGTTTCAGATGTGTCAACAAAGAGGTGCATGTAGTTCTTACTGCAGAGAAATTTTAGACATGCACTGTCACTGTGTACATTTTTATGTAAATGGTCAATGTCTTGCTTTCAGAAACATTGAAACCTGATCAACGCAGAGATTATTGGTCACCACTGCATCCCCAACACCATGTACAGGGCCTGTCACCGAGAAGCTCTCACTGTTTATAGAATAAATGATATTATGATAGTAAAACTTTGCTTTTTCTGCAGTATTAGGGCATGAAACATTCATGTAACTCATTTCTAAAAGAAATATTTTCTAGACTTAAT
Organism: Perodicticus potto; assembly: GCA_963574655.1. Lineage (NCBI taxonomy): Eukaryota > Metazoa > Chordata > Mammalia > Primates > Lorisidae > Perodicticus > Perodicticus potto. Next base: position 2,290 of record CAUYRH010140480.1, read on the forward strand.
ACAAATATCCAGTTATTTATACCTTATGTTTAAAAACTTTATATATACATATATAATGTGTATATTATATATACCTATATATATAGTATATACGCACACAGATTTCTTTTTGGTGTTATCTATTTTCTCATGCAATTGTTACAATTTTTGGAAAACTTAGTGTGTTCTATTCAACACTGAATCCTGAGTTCAGCTGTAAGGCCTTACATGCTCTTTCTCCAAAAGAGTCTCCATGACTCCACGTGTCTGAAGTTGGGTTTTGTTCATTTGTTTAATGTCATTATGCCATAGCAGTAAATGCAGAAAGTTAAATAACTCAATTACTTACTCAAAGTTGTTTTTTTACAAGAATAAGATATATTTTTCCATTTGTTCAATCTACTTTTGTGTCTTTTAAGAGTGCTTTTGAATTTCGTTCATATAGATTTTGGAAATGTTTTGTTCTAAAAACATTATTATAAACGGAGGCTTCTTTATTGTTATATCTCTTAGCTGGTTGTTGTTTGTATTTTTGAAGACTATTGATTTATATGCTATGCTACTTTACTAAATTATCTTTTTGCTTACAATAGTTTTTCCATTGATCTTTTGGGTTTGGGGGTATATAATTACATTTTCCAATTAAAAAACACTTTTACTTCTTTCTTTTTAGTTACACTGACTAATTGTTTTCATTTGGCTTCATTGCATTGGTGAATACTTCCAACTCAATGCTACGTATTAGTTGAAAATAGTGGTCATCCTTGCTTTCCTTATTTTGATGGGAAAGCCAGTGTTGTTTCTAAATTAAGTAGAACATTGGCCTTGGAGCTAAAGTGTATATATACATATATTATCATATCAAAGAAATATTTATTAATCTTACTTTATTACATATTTTTACATAAATGAGTGTTGAATTTTGTCAAATAACTTTTCTTTCCATATTTCTACTATGGTAGTTGAACATTTATCCTTTTGATCACTTCCAATTTTTCCAGAAAATTACTTAATCTAAATTTTTAAGTTAATTTGTATAGAGTTGAGCATTATACTCTCTTGTGACGTTTTTAAAAATTTCTCTCTGTCAGTAGTTATTCCCCTCCTGCTTTCATTTTTGATTTTGTCTATTTGTGAACATTCCCTTTACTTCTTAATTAGATCTGTAAGTAGTTTGTTGGTTATTGATTATTTTGCTAAAAGCACCTTTTGTTTGTATTTCTTCCCTGATTCTTCTGTTTTACTGTTTCTAACTCATTGTCTTTATTAATTCTTTCCTCTTGGTTTTTATTATTTTATTGTATTGTTTCATTTGACTTTATTGTTCTTTATCCACACATTTGATTTGGCTATTTACTTTCACCTTTTACCAATTTCTTTTTAATGTATAAGATGTCCTTTCATAACTGGATTAATTGTATTTGATGAGTTCTGTTCTGTTTTTATTAGTGTAATTTTTTTGAAGTCTTGCAATGTTGTATTAAATTTCCCCTTTGAGCCAAGAATTATGTAGTATGTGTTTGAAATTTCCAGGTGGAAAAATACTTTTGTTTTTAATATTCTAACTAATTTCTAATCATACTACATTGTGATCAAAGAATGTAATCTGTGCTAGTTCAATTCCCAAAATATTGGAGGGGTTACTCTATAGTTTAAGATATGCCCAATTTCAGTGACTGTTTCATGAGCTCTTAAAAAACAAGATGTGCTGTTTATTATTGGCATTCAGAGTTTGATTATTAGATCTTTCATATTGATATAGTTGTGCAGGTTTTCTGTATGCTTATCAATATCTTGTCTCCATTATCTGGCTTATATTCAGAGATATGTGCTAAAGTTATCTACTGTCAGCTTTTATTTTCTATAGTCTCTGCTTTATTAAAGTAACTACGTTGTAATGTACACATAGTACATATATAAGGCATTGAAATGCTTTATCATTATGAATTATAGCCTTTATTTAGTGTCATAAAATACTCTTCTTTGTGTCTTTATTTAATGTTCTTTGGTTTTCCTTCCACCATGTTCAATAATATCAGGACTGCTGCCTTTGAAAAATTGATTTATATCTTGGCTAATCTTTTATCTTTAATCTTCCTTAACTCTTTTACTCTGAGGTATTTCTTTTTATACAACACAGTGTTAGATTTTACTTTGTTAGTCGATCTTATCTTTTCTTGTAATAGCCATATTTGTATAAACATCATTTAGTTTTAGTCCCCCAGGAATATGTAGATTTAGTGCTTACTTCCACTCCTAAACTGGCATTTTTCAATTAACCTGATTATCCCAAGCTCATCTTCTAGAAGACCACTCAGGGATGGCTTATTCAAATAATATTCTTTAAGTTATTGCGTGCTTTATGTCAGCTTGTAGCCTTTGTAGCTAAAGGTCAATTTTGCTGGATAATAAATCTTAGCTCAAATTTTTCTTTCCTTCAATTTTTTAAATATGTTATTCTTTCATTTTCTAGGGTCAAGTGTCATCATCAGAATCTATGACAATTTTCTTTCCCTTATGAGTAACTTGATCCACTTCTTATTCTATTGCTATTTTGAAATTTGTTTGAATGCACAATATTGCTATTGTCAGCAAGTTCATATTAACTGGTTTTCATGGAGTTTGTGTTGTAAAGGCCAAAAGCAAGGCACTACTTAATACCTAAATGTACTTGCTAAGACCTTGCCAAACACCAAATCTCTGATCAAGTTCTTTTAGCTGCTTTTGTAGAGGGATCAGAACCATGCAGTGATCTGATTGATTTTTGATCTGCTGTGTGAAGAGGGCAGAGGGCATACAGTAGAAATATATGGATCAAACAAAATAGGTTTTAGTTATGGTGAAAATTTTAACTTATCTCATCTTACTTTTACAACCAAAACCTTTTCATAATAATGAGCCAAAATAAATGTATTTTTTCCAATGAATATAAGCATACTCCCTCCACCCCTGGGTTTAACCTGGTGTTCGAGAAAAAGAGTTTTTTGATGTTATTATTTTATTTGATGTTTTGTGATGCTTTCTACCCTAGAAATGAAAAAGAAGAATGTAGTAACAAATAAATATAAATACATAACAAATAAGCCACTATTCTTGTGTTTTAGTTGTATACTTCACCAAACGACCTCCCTCCAGTAATTCTTTTGTTTTGGAGCTGAGTTTGATAAGACTTTTAGTTTCAATAGTAGCATTGTTTAAAACCTAAACTGTGAATGGAAGTCAATGAAAAGGCCAGTTATCAAGGACCATGCACAAGTGATGGCACAAGATCTGTTCTCACTTTTAAAAGACATAAAGATATAAAAGATCATAGCTGTTCATTTAAAAGGTTACACTCTAATTGTATTTATAATCTGAAATTCTGTTGTGCATATACAATAATTTAAACATCCAGACTGAAATCAGTTTCTCTGTAAGGTTTATGTAAATTTTCCTAAGGGATATCAATATGTTATCATTTCCATTCAATCTAATTTCCATTTAATTTAGCAGCCAAAAAAACCTATTTAGAATAACTTTCTAATGATCCTATGTATGTTTTCTGGTCAGTGTTGTCAGAAACCATTTTTACTTCTTTCCATATTCAGCACTCTTGACTGGAAAAAGAATTACAGATGACTTTGGTTATAGGTATCATTAAATGGATACAAATCCACATGGTTCTTTAAACTGTTATAACGAAAGGGAGCTACTAACCACAGCGTTTACCTTTCTACAGTCTTCCCTGAAGATCAAGGTAAATTATTTTAAAAATTTATTCTATTACTAGATCAAAGAAATTTTAAATATTACCATAGAGCTAGAAAAGAAAGATAAAGTGTCTTGAACTCAGCACTGTACATTTATTGCCATTTACACATATTTCTAGAAGACAGATATATTAATAAAAATAGCCTTCTTATAAGATTTATTTATACATTCAAGTCATTAGTCTTAGAACTTTACATATTTTAACTGAATTACTTATAACAATTCCTTTTTTTTTTTTTTCTTTTTGCAGTTTTTGGGTGGAGCCGGGTTTGAACCCACCACTTCCAGTGTATGGGGCCCACGCCCTACTCCTTTGAGTCACAGGCGCCAGCCAATTATAACAATTCTTTACATCTGATAGGCACCATCATTATTGCTATTTTGTTGATGAAGAGACCAGGACACAAAACAATTAAGTAATTTGACCAAGGTCACCCAGTTTGTGGATGAGCCAGGATTGTTTTGGTTTGGTTTGTTTGGATTGGGCATTTTCATAACATATAGATACATTTCCATAACAATAAGCTACCTATCTTCTATTTGTGAAAGCTGCCCTTTTCAGAAGAATCCCTAAAGCTGAACAGTGATCTTAAACAATGTTTATTGAAGGAAACACTTGCAAGAAAATAGCCAATTAAAAAAGGAAAGCAATATATGTAATTCTTTAAACATCTAATAACCATACTATGTCGTTCAATTAAACCATCACCCTTAGAAGTAGAATCCCTGTATTACCAAGTGAAATCCTTGCCAAATATCCACACAAAATCATGGGCTTAAGGATTACAAGCCACATAATAAAGGTTAATGACCTAAAATGAAGCACACCAATATAGAAAGCTGGGACTGTCATGCTCGGTATAAGTCAGCAATCTATTAGATTTAATGTGAGATTAAGGAGCTATGTAACCTGCAATTATGCTGTTTTTAATTAAGGGAAAAAAACGTGATGATGGTGCTCAGTAAAATTCCTCCTTCCATTTACTTCTCTTTAATTGGATTGGGGACTGCTTCAACATCTTTGAGCTGGTGCGTATAAGGAGATGATCCCAGCTGTTTTCAAAGCTTAAGGCGGCAGGCAGACAACACGATCACATCAAGGCTCATGCAAAAGCTTTAATCCTACTTTTTCCCATCTACTGGCTACTGCAGCCCCGTGTTTAACCTTGTAAATACTAAAAGTGCTTTGTCACAGCTTTGTTGGATTTGCCACTGACTGTTATGGTTTAATGATGTTCACTTCCGTGCCATTAGAAGATCTCAATCGCCTTCCTCCTTTGAGTACTGACCAGTTACTGGTCAGCAGTTCACCACATTTCTGACATCCAAATAAAGAATAGTGACTTGTGTGTCCATCCATCCATCCACCAGTATATTGAACCCATTGGTGTCTTTCCCCAAGCTCTCCGGTAGACGTGAGGAACACAGTAAAAGTACTGTTCCCAGGCTGGGCGCGGTGGGTCACACCTGTAATCCTAGCATTCTGGGAGGCCAAGGCAGTATTGCTCAGGAGTTCAAGACCAGCCTGAGCAACAGAAAGACCCTCCCCCACTTTGAAAAAAATAGCTGGGCATTGTGGCAGGCACCTGTAAATCCAGCTTCTGGGGAGGCTGAGGCAAGAAGATCACTTGAGCCCAAGAGTTGGAGGTTGCTGTGAGCTGTGACACCGCTGCACTCTACCTGGGGTGACAAAGTGAGACTCTGTCTCAAAAACAAACAAACAAACAACAAAATAAAAAAAGTTCCTTTCTTTAGATGGTTACTGACAATAACCACAGCATCCCCGTACGCTCTCTAGACCTCATTGTTGAATTAACCAAAACAAATAAGCGGTCTCCTTTACTTTCTTTTTCTATCTACATTTTGCCTAGTCTGTCCATCCAGCATCTCAGCCTTTGAACTCTCAGCTTTACCGAGTTTAGCAATATCACAGTATTTAACCAGTTAGGAGTAAAAGGGTCAAATCAGCTTTCTCTACAGCTGCCCATAACTTCTGAATGGAGGCGGCACCTTCTTTTCTGTTTTCGTTTGTGGGGTGAGGGGTAAAGGAAAGGGGCGACGGCTCTCTGATTTGTGGCAGGGCTGGTGAGCCACCAGCAGCAAAGCAGACACGCTTACTGCTCAGCACGCGGCCCAGCCAGGCAGGCCACCAAGCCGCAGCTCTGCCTCTTGGACGTTTTCTGACCCCACCTACTCCTGGATCTGTGAACTGATTCCTGGACTCGATTCTTCTAGCGCCGCCGCTTTACAGATGTGCGGGCAGCATCCTAGGACACGCCATTATAAGCTGCTGCCAGGGGATCTTCCGAGAGATAAATGGAATCCGTGTGAAGTAAATTAGTGTGAACCAGTCAATCTGAGTGTCAGCCCTGAGCCCCTTCCACGGATAACTCGCCGGCTGGCTGGAGGCCTGGGTCTTGGGCGGTAGGGGGCGCAAAGCTCTGAGAGTCTGATCCGCAGGAAGGGGCGACTTCGGGGGCTGTTTTGTCTTGGAGGAAAGCCAGTTTGATCTGTGTTTTAGATTTGTCAATGAAGTAGAATTCTATAGTATTTTTGTTCACCTCCTCCCTCTAGCAGCCCTGAATGCCTCTAAATTGGACAACTTCTTGACTGTGGGAAACAGGAGCCAAGTGCTTTGGACACGACTGCTTCCTCCTCTGCTGAGCTGCCACTTCGCAGGCTCCAACAGTGCCGTGCTCTGTTTGACCTTCCTGTTTAAGATCTTTAGGGTCTTAAAACAAAATAATGACCGTAATTTGGCAGAAAGAATTTCAGCTAAATCTCTTCTCCCTATTTGTTTTTGATGAATAAATCTATGTGATCTTTAATTCATGAAGAGAAGGAGGTTCTATGCAAAGGTTTGAATCCATGATTCCCCATAGATACTCATCTTTGGCTCTAGGGGGAAGGGAATCCCCTCAATAGAAATAGCTTGGGAAGACCTTTTAAAATAACTGTATCCTGGAAAGAATTTATAGACAAAAAAGCATATGAACCAACAGAGCTGTAATAATTATTGTTTAATATGATTAAATGGTAAGTGTAAATGGCTCTATTATGTAAAAATCTTGTTTCCATAATTCAGTATTCCTCTAGAGATCACAGTCTGTTCTTACACTAAGATCACAAGAATTTTTTTTCATCCAGTTAAATTATGACAAATCATCTTCATTTCTTTTTCCCTTTATTACATTAATAAAAATTTTTATTACCTCCCTCTCTATAGAATGAAATATCAATGAGATTGTTGAACACAGAATAAAAATGTATAAAATAGAGTGAGTATAAATTTAGACCTTATATTTAGGGAAAATTTTTCAAAGGACTTCCTCACCTAGCCCCAAGGAAGTATTTTGTCTTTCAGAGAAAGAAAAAGATATCAATTTTGCAATAGGAACTCGGGCAAAACAAAATTGTTTAAATATTCAACAAAATAAATTTATTTTCTATTTCTCATCACCTTGCTTAGACTCATGTATCCAGAATGTAGCTTTTGAGTTCTCTGTGTGAAAGTACCACTATTATGGCATCCATGGAGACACATTTTATATATAAGATATATTTCAGTATATAAAGTCTGACTGTGGATGTTAGGTAGCATGAATCATAGCAAAGATCAAACCAAATGCTTTAAAAATTGAGTGACCCTTTCCTTAAACTAATGAAACAAAAATGGGATGTCCTGTGAGAACAAAATTTGTTTTATGCCTCTACATTGAATTCATAGAAATGAAATCCCTAGGGGAAATTTAACTTTATGATTTATGAGAATACAGAAAAGAGAGTGGAAATCAGGGAATATTCCCTTCTGTTGCAGGGAGTCAGTGTAATCTTTTGCAACACAAGACTCTTATTTTATAAAGTTATTTGAAGGGTAGGGAAGTAAATTTGTATAAATGATGCACTGGCCCAGGGCTCTACCTTATTATACAATTATACCCTCTCCCCCCCCCCCCCGGTATCTATGTAAATGTTCAAGGCAGAGATGCAGGAGCAGACTTTTGTAGACTTCCCTACCCATAAGTAAGCAGTCCCATGAGCTTTGAACTCATCATGTTTGTGGAACAAGCATGCTATTTGTAAATTTCCAACCATCTGAGACATTCTAAGAAACTAACACACCAGGTCAGCCCTCTGATTTTTCTAGCCCAGCCTTCTGATTTCAGCTTCAGACGTTCCTTTGTAGAGAGGCAAAGTTGTTCACATAACATCAGCCTCCACATTTCAAAATGTGCCCAACATGTCACATTTCCCTATTCATGTGCCCCAGTCAGACGTGTGATCCAAAAACTTGTATTAAAAGCATAACACAGGCCAGGTAAAGTGCTGGGGAAGACAGAACAGGGAAGAAAAATTAATGTTAACTATGGACTGATGAAGAGAAGGTGAAATGTGAACTAAGTCTTGCATAAAGGGCAGTAGCTTGGTAAGCAGCGGAGAATTGGAGATTGGAGTAAGATAAGAAATCAGAAACTGGGATGCTGCACAAAGGTGCAGGTGGAGAAAACAAAAGGCGCATCCAGGGAACATGCTGTAGTTTATGATGTCAGAGTCTCAGATGGGCAGGGTGGGACAGTGGTAGCACCCGGTCAGAAACCACCCAAGGGGAGTTGAGACTGCCTTGGGCAAGGCCTTGAAATTCATGGCTCTGGAATTCCCCATCGCTGACTGAATAGAGTTCAATGTGGGGTTTTTTCTCCATGGGAGCTACAGGATCAGACCTTGGTGTTAGCAGTGTGATTCATCTCTGTTTATAGAAGAGACACCTATTACCAGGCTATTAAAGGAGAGAGTGACTCTGATACGGGAACATAGGGGAGAGTATAATCTTGAGGGGTTGGGGGAAAGGGAGGTCAGTGCATGACCATTACAGGCATATATGACTTTTTAGCAATTTTACAAATATTAGTGGCACTCTTCTTCGGATTTACTTTCAGGCTGACGTCTCAATCTCCATGATTTCTTCTTGAGACACTCTTAGTGAAGAAACTCCTCTCCTCCCCCTTACTTCCTCCAAGACCTTTGGTGGCCTCCTAAATCCAGTGTCTTCTGTGTGGGTGGCAGTGACTGGGAGACCTGCAGTGTTCCAAGTGCAGAGGCTTCGCGGGCTCTCTTGGTTTTGTTATGGTTGGTTTATTGGGTTGTTCTTTCCCTTCCTAAAACACCACCCTTCTGTGGGCCATTTCCCTATTTTACGTTGTCACAACGTTCATGAGTCAGAGCAAATGACAGGACAGTGTTCTTGCTTCGGATCATGTTTTCTTTAAATGTTTCCCACAACTTCACTACCCTGAAATGTGTGCACAACATTTATTCCCAAGGATTCTGCCTTCCAGTTGTTTTAATAGCCCATTTAGTCAGTCTATAGTCAGTCCTAGTTTATAACTAGGAGCCTTTAGTGCTGTGAACATTTTACCTTGCATTCTCCTAAACAAGTCATAAAGGTATAGTTAAGAGGAGTATTTTACACTACTCTAGGAAACTGCATTATCTAGAAATATCTGTTAGTCTCTTACCCTCTGTTTCCTATTTCTTAGATCTCCAATTATGATAACATCTTCTTTGTATTGAACCTAGCTTTCTGTAAGTATCAGTGTAGTTACTATTTCCCTTTATTCACATGCACGTTTGCTCATAAAAACTTTGCTTTCTTTAGGAGTGTTTCTCTTATCTTTTGTTTATAGATATCACTGCTTTGTCTAGCATCAAAATGATAATCTCTACTACTTGTCAAGGCCATTTCTATATTGTGGACAGTCTTCTTTTAGAGATGTTAGTTCAAATATTGAATGTTATGCAGTGACACAGCTTGAGGATTTGAGAAGGCATATTTCTATTATTTCTCTCCCAACAAAATTAGTATTTCTAAATGAATGACTACACTTCGCACGTGTGGCCATAAGAAATAGTCGATGCCAATAGACCACCCATGCTTTCCACGTCTTGAGTAAATAATGCATGTGTTTGTGGGGAGTGTGAGAAAGTGACGCTTGCTACTGATGACATTTTAATACAGTGGTAAACACATTGTTAGTATCCGAGCACATTATCTTCCATTCAATTTCAGTCCATTCTCAAGTACACTGACATACCGGTTGGATTACGCTCAAAGAAAAATAAATCACGTTCGAAGTAACAAAGCCTAATGACACAAAATATGGTGACTTAGACATGTTCTTCCTCATATCTTTCTTAATGTTAACAAAGAACTAGAAAATGAAGGCTTCGTCTAGATAATTTGATTTCCATATTTTCCATTTCCTATCTGGGAGATGAAAGAGCTCTGACACTTGACTAACCATCTGAGACAAACGTTTCCCCCTGAGATAGAGACTGCTATCGGCTGGGAATCTGAGACTGCCTGCCAACCGTTCTCCCCACACCGATGAGGTAGTCTTAGGTTTGGCCTCCGGAAAGGTTGTTGCTCTTACAAATTTCAAGGCTCATATCATTTGACAGTTTCTTCTCCCACTGATTTGAGATCAGAATGTTTTGTGCACTCTTCCCTATGGCTAACTGTAGATTTTGCCATGGTTTGAATTGTCCTATGATGTGAATCCTTATCTCAAGTTCATGTATAAATCATGTTTATCTCTAGCCTCAAATGATAGTTTGGTGCTCTTTTGATGGGAGGGTCTCTTTTATTTTCTTGACCTTCTGAATTTTCAAATACAAGCTGGGAAGTTCACTATAAATTCTTCTTAGAGTTCTCCCTTTATAGACTGTTTCCATTTATCAATATGTGGAGATCTGTTTGTTTTCTTCTGTGGAATTTATTCCAGCTTCCAACTTAGTATTTTACTGAACTGAATAGTAAATAAAATGAATGCATTTCTGTATTTACCATAGGATTTGTTCCTTGTAAGAGCAGTCAAATGATTTTTGCAGAACCTAAAATCACATTAATAGTGTAAGAGTTAATATCTATACATTTTGAGAATGCATACATCACTTAGACTTCCTTTTGGTGATACATAAGTACTTTAGATAAGATGTTCCTGAATCTTTTTTTTTCTTAATTATTTCTGTTGTATAGAAACATGGGATTAAAGTTGCTGATTTCACAGGTTAACTTCTTACATCTAGAAATGTTCTTCTTTACCAAATTGTAGATAAATATAAAAATAAGAATATTTTAAATATAAAAATATTTTATATACTTGTCAAAGGAATGGACAGTGTCATGCCGAGTGGTGGTGTGCCAGTGTGCCTTTTAAGTATATAAAAATATTTTATATTTTAAATATAAAAATGTTAACTTGACTTATTTCTACTCTGAATTTACTCAGTGATGTTCAAAGTCCAAAGTCATGGAAATTATTTTGATTTTATGTCAAAAGAAAAAAATGTCTAAGGCCCGGTATGGTGGCTCACGCCTATAATCCCAGCACTTGGGAGTCCTAGGTGGGTGGATTGCCTGAGCTCAGGAGTTTGAGACCAACCTGAGCTAGAACAAAACCACGTCTCTAAAAATAGCAGGGCACTGTGGCAAGCACCTGTGGTCCCAGCTACTTGGGAGGCTGAGGCAAGAGGATTGCTTAAGCCCAAGAGGAGCTGGAGGTTGCTGTGAGCTGTGATGCCATGGCACTCTACCCAGGGTGACAGAGTGAGAGTCTGTCTCAAAAAAAAAAAAAAAAAAATGCCTGCTTATCCACTTGCCACCTCTTTCCTTGGAACACTTCTTGCCAAGAAAATCATACTCTGGAGGAGCATAGAAAGAAATCTAGCCAAACTTCCCATTGGGAACTCTGAGGGTTACCCTGGTTGGGAGTGAGGAAATGTGGCAGGAAGAAGGGAAACAATTGCCTCCTTCCCGTTACTCTCCTTTCCTACTTCCCAACTTCCTCATTTTTTCTGTTTCCCTACAATTTCAATCTGAGAGTTTAGATAATTTGATTAGAGTTAGTTTTCATCCTAGCAAGAATAAGACAAAATGATTTCATGGGCCCCATCCTTATTTATGAAAGGAATAGAAAGAGTGAGGACTTTTTAAGAGATTTGAATTGAGGAAAGTCCAATTCCACTGGCACACTGGCACACCACCACTCGGCATGACACTGTCCATTCCTTTGACAGGTGATCTTTGAGAACCTCTTTGTGCCTGGGCAAATGAAACCAAGATTGGTATGTTCCCACAAAAAGAAAATACCAATCTGCTTAATTAGGAAAGAGCCCCACAATTCCTGATTGCTTCCTAGGCTGATGTAGTGGCTACTGACACTCTGGGTACATTGTTCCATGACACACTGAGTAGTTTGTTGGTCTAGGATTCATAACTGGCAGTCTCAGAGCTGGAGGGTATCAGAGAGGCCGTCCAGTCCAGCTCCCTCATTTTAGAAAGAAAAGAACCTGAGTTTAGGAAAATGATATGACACGGCCAAGACTACACTATTAGGAGCAGAGCTGAGATTGAAAACCAGATCTTCGGGGTCTTATAGTTGGACATTTTTGTAATACAACACATTCCCTCCCAGGAATTCATAAGTTCATCTCTGTAATGAAATTGTTTATATCCGTTGCTCTTTCAATTAATACATATATTTGGGCACTAACAGTGAGGACTTTTTTCCCCTGATATGTCACAGAGCTGTTTTATTTAATCAACATTTTTAAACTGAATATGTAGTTTATTACTTGTTTCCAGTTTATTGGCTTTAATAAGCTGCATGTGGGCTGAGCATAGTAGATCACACCTGCAATTCCAAGGAAGAATCTGGAGGCCAAGGAAGGAGGATCACTTGAGGCTAGCAAATTGAGACCAGATTGGACAACACAGAGAGACCTAGTCTCTTCTTTTTGCCATTGGTTCTTTCTTTCTGTAAACTATCCTGCTTATGTTTTGATTGTTTATTTTTTAAGGAAGATCATCCCATTTGAGCAGGGATCTTCGGGAATTTCTCTGTATTGTCTTCAGTTCATATTCTTGCTCCATCTGGGGGTCAGGGTGAGCTTGCTGACCTGATATTCTAGTGAAGACAAGTTTCCATAATTCTCCAGCATCACTTCTCTCTACAGTTTCGTCTGAGAAGGGTTCAGCAGTGCCCCCTCCTCCTTGGTGAAGTCCACGGCCATGTCCTCAGAGGTTACTGAGTTTTGTAACTCAGAAGGGAAGTTTTCCACCTTTGTGATCCTCTCATGGGCACAGGCAGAGCAAATACATTGCTCAAATGTGTGGCTGCATTTTACAAGTCTGCAGGTAGATATGCCCAGACAGCAACCAGGAGAACCAGGAGCCTTCTTTTCTTGCTTCTACAGTTCATTCCACATGGGGCCCAAGACACACAGAAATCCATAAGTCAGTGAGGTAGAACTTTGAGCCACATTGTTGCTTCTATACCTCTGAGCAAGCTTCCTAGGAATTTTATTTTCTGTTCAAAAATAAGTTAGATAATATCTCCTTTTTATTAACACACATTGGCATTCATAATAGATTTTGGGGGGGTGGATTTTCGAGAAAGTCTGAGCTGCATAAACTCTAGCTAAGATTTTCCCCTTAAATTGCAAAGTGAAATTAATGATTTTCTTTTAATTCTGAATAATCCTTGTTGGCAGTTTCACTTACTCATTTGGTAAGTACTCTTGAGTATCTGCCTTGTGCCTTGCATTCAGCTAGAGGCATGGCACTTGCTTGCTTGTGAGCATTAACAGAGCAGCCCATTGCTCCAACATCCCGGATAACAGGAATTTCTATACCCAGCAGTTCTCAACCTGTGAGTCGCGACCCCTTTGAAGGTTGAACGACCCTTTCACAGGGGTTGCCTAAGACCATCCTGCATTTCATATTTAATTACTATTCCTAACAGTAGCAAAATTACAGTTTTGAAGTAGCAACAAAAATAATTTTATGGTTGGGGGTCACTATAACATGAGGAAGTATATTAAAGGGTGATTGCATTAGGAAGGTTGAGAACCACTGTCTTAGAGGAATACAGCAATGATAAAAAGATTCAGTAAGCAATGGATAGCTCTTTCTCATTTATATTTATCTTCCCCCATATTATTTGGGTGATCTCACTACATTTCTTACCTGTGGAAGTTAGCTATAGACAAATACTTTTTCCCTTAGCTTAAACAGTCAATAATTTGATCCCATGTGTGCGTGTAAGATTATGCATTTAAATAAAATAATAACTTAAATTCTATATCTCTAGGTAAGGATACAAAATTAATAGTTGCTATTTATCAAACTGTGGAAAATTTATTTCATTACCAGTTGAAAAATATATCACCCTTAAAGCAATTAATTCATTCTAGCAAATGGCACCTGTCAAATAATATTCTGTATCAGATCACAATTGCAGGGACCTGACAAAGATATATAAGTTTATAACATATAAATATTAACTCATCTTGTTGAATTTGTCCATAAAACATTTATTACTTAGTCATGAAGAAGCATTGGATAGCTAATTTACTTGGCGGCATCTCTATATGTCCAGTCCCTTCTCTTCCCTTCCGCCACCATTTCCAGCCTACATTGATGACAGAGTAAACTTGAAGTCTGATGCAGGATGTAGCTATTACCATTCAAATATAATCAAGAGGCCTTATCACTTGATTATCTCAATAGATACTCTGAAAGTAGGGCAAATATGTACCTAGCTCTTTAGCTGGATATGTTTTCCTGATAAGACATCTGTCCAGAGAGAAGCCACTTTGTAAGCTGAATTTTAGGTCTGTTCAAATGGCTTCCTCTTTGTTTACCAATATGGTGTTATCACTTAAAACCGTTTTGTGGTTGTGCCTCCCTCTGATTAAAAATATACTGCAGTCCTTGTGATCTGCCTGTATTGCATTCGTGTTTTTGTTTTTTTTTAAATCTGAATTTGATGTGTCTTTTTTTTTTTTTCTTTTCAAGCCTCTAGATAGATTTTTCTTTTTTTTGGTTATTTCATAGTGATTCCTTATGATTAGGAAGAAATCAAAATCACCCATCAGGGAAGTAATCAACTCTTGGCTACCACTTCGAGTTAGTAGATTTGAACTCAGGTCTCTGACTTCTTTTCCGCTGCTTATCCTACACATTTAAACTGTCATTTAGCCTTTCCTGACCTCTGCAGCCTGTACATTATTTTCATGTTCTTGATTAATATGTGATTAAGACTTTTGTTTGGGTTTTCTCTGGCACTACAGTGGTGTATTCTATTCAGTTTCCCAACATTTCAAACTGTTATATGATATGTTTATTATGATTTTCCTATAAATATCCCCATTACTTTCAAAAAGCCTGTATGTATGATGAATGGGGTCTATTTTTAAATCATTCATAAGTCATTGTATTGAAAATGGTATTTGGAGCTGCAGATTTTATTCACCCTGTAAATGATACGGATTTTTAACAAGAACTCTATTTGTGCGACAGCCTAGCTTGGAAGAACCAGCCATTGTTTGTGGAAGTGGATAGAGATTTTTTTTCCAATAGCCTCTCTCATGCTGGAGATGGAGAGATGTTTTTTGGACTTGTTTGCTGCCTAGGACTAGCCAACTTTAATAGCTAATAGCATCTGTCTGAAAAGGAAGGAGAGAATTGGTAGAGGATAACTGAAACAAAAACACCCAACAGAAGGCGGTAGGGAGCATTAGCATTGCTGACCTTGCCACCACCTCATAAAGTCTTCTGGATTTCCTCCTAAGGTGTTCTCAACCATGCTTTCAAAACTGATTTTGCATTGTCTTTGGTTAAACCATTCAATTCTTTAGGATCTAGAAGAATTATCCTTATTGTCAAATGCCCCCTAACACATCTGCTCCTTCTCTCTAACTTCATAAGATATTATAGAGATATTCGGAACACTGGCCTTTTAGCTGTCGATATTTCAATGAGTGTGATGGGTGAGTAGAACCGTCTTACATCTTTCAGTGGTAGAACTGTCAAAAAGAGTCTGTCTTTCTTGTCTCTTACCCCTCGAATGTAGACTATTTCAGAATCCATTACAGAGAAAATAAACAGCTGATTTTAAGCTAAAGATGAGCCTTGCAATCATTTGCACTATATTGATGTCAAAAGTATCTCTCTGCCAAGCTCTAAAATGCACCTTCAAAAACTACTGAAAATATCCAAGAACTTTAGTGACGAGCTACAAATGGACTTTGGTATTGATAAAGAAAAGTCAATATGTATAGTGAAAGGACAACTTACTGTGATAAATGGGCCCACCATCAGTAAAGATCAAATTATTGACCATCCCGGGCAAGGAAGAAAACCTGTCTATAGTTAACTTCTACAGGTGAGAAGAATTAGCTAACAACAGCAATTCAGGAAAAGCTCAAAGAGACATGTAAGAAAAACTTATTAAAAATACATCCCAAAGTAGGCAGCAACAATAATAAATACATGTATGGCACCAGGATAATGTATCTCTTTGACCATGCCATCTTTTTTCTACATGGAGTCCTGTTGGAATTTCCACAGTCCCATTCAAGGAATTCTGATATAAATTTTACCTCTAGACTATGCTATGGTAGAGGAATTCCCTGTACTATGAAAAACCGTGTCGCTCTTGAAATATTGTCTCTGGTGCTTCTGTTAGTTACTTTTTATTATACTTCAACTACATCACAAGTTGTATGTGGGCACCATTAAAAGTGCCTTAACCCTTCACAGTCTAGCATGGAGCTCTATCTATAATAAACACTGTATTAATATTGGCTGATTTCATCTTTGTTGAAATGATTCATTAGAGAAGACATGGTTACACATCATGTCAGAGTTTAATGATGAAAAATCACAGGAAGCACCCAAAAGAACAATTGTAGGGATTAGCCTATCAAACAAGCAAACAAACAAAAGGCAGAATGGCAGTAATTAACCACTCCGATGTCTGCTTTTCCCACAACTGGCAGAATGTAGGGATTTCTTCTACGTAGGTTTTCTTGGATGCTCTAAGAACTGCTCAGTAAAAATAACAAATCTTGTACCATTTCAAAATTGTAAAACAGATGTGTAACTAAGCCAAATATCTGAAGAATAATTTTCTCTATTCCCTTACCTCCACACAAGCCACACCCTGCGAAATCAGAGGTGAAAGCAAAATAATTGCATAGTATATACTAGTATGAGAATAACTAAGATCATGCAACTAAAATTACACTTAACTTCTGGCTTTCTTGAGAGATTTGGGGTGCCAGTTCATGCTGGACCACTTATTCCCACTAAAAATGGTTATAGCCATTTTTGATATAATATTATGTCCTCTTTCACTTTGAAGTGCTTACATAGAACAACAACTTATAAATATTTGGTAATTGATAAATGTATGTTGAAGGAATTAGTAAATGAATGAATGGAGGAAATTTTTAAATTGTGAAAACACAATGTATTGGAACACAAGTGCAATGCATTTGCCCCAATCTATAGAGGTGCTACCTGATTGGCTTTTAGTAATGGATTTTAACTATGTGACTTAGTCCCTATTATAAATACCAATGTAAATATTTCAGAAAATTAATAATTAAGATATATAGAGAGATAAAAATCATTAAAACAGGCCAGGAATTCTTGACCAATGTAAATAGTCAAGACATTCTGAAACTTTGATGCATTTAACTTTCCCACTTAAACATTACATAAAAATTTATGGATTTGAAAATACTCTGTATGACCTAAACTAAAGAAAATTAAATTGACATAGCTACATCAATAACCACATAAGCCATATATCTTCTCCTTCCAAGTCACGTACTAACCCATATCACCATTTTGCACATTTATATCCCTGGTCTTAAGTGGGCTAAACAAGAAACTGAGCAAATGTACTGGGAAGATAAATGAAAGCTTATATCCCCTTGGCACAGGAGGACTTCTAGCATGGTACCTCTGCTTCATTCATTTGTTCATTTATTATTTCACAAAATCTTCAAGAATACTTTCTTTGGCCTAGACACTGTTATATATGGAGCACACAGAAATGTGTGAGTGAAGTAGACATAGTCCCTACTTCTGTATTTTTTCCAGAAAATTCAAATGCAAAAAATGAAAAAAAATTGTTTATTTAAAATAAGAATTTTATGCTTTTCCAGTTTTTTTTTTTTTTTTTGAGATAGAGGCTCACTCCATCACCCTGGGTAGAGTGCTGTGGCATCATATCTCACAGTAATCTCAAACGCTAGGTCTCAAGTGATCCTCATGCCTCAGCCTCCCAAGTAGCTGAGACTACAGGCACCCACCACAACACCCAGCTATTTTTAGAGACAGGGTCTCGCTCTTGCTCAGACTGGTCTCAAACTCCTGAGCTCAAAGCAATCTACCCACTTCAGCCTCCCAGAGTGCTAGGATTATAGGTATGAGCCACTGCACCTGGCCCACTTTTCCCATATTTTGTTCTCGAACAAAAGGTTTTAGAGAAGTAGGGAATTCCAACTCTGCTCACATTTTAACAGAACCAAGAAGGTATAGCTATGATGTCCAGATAGGGTTAGTGAAACTGTCTAGAAGAAATATTTCAACTAGAATTATGTTACTAGTCTTTCAAGTGTATGTATGTGGCACCCAAGTTATGATCACCAATGCTGTCTATATTCCATTAAAATAAGCAGAGGAATGTGGCAGGTATGAACACTACTACTGCTTGGATCTGGGGAGGGACGCTTTAAGGTCACTTATCAAATGTGTGAAGTAACACAGTGTCTGCTTTTGCATCACTCTCTATTCTTTTTTTTTTTTTTTGAGACAGAGCCTCAAGCTGTCACCCTGGGTGGAGTGCTGTGGACATCACAGCTCACAGCAACCTCCAATTCCTGGGCTCAAGCGAATCTCCTGCCTCCACCTCCAAGTAGCTGGGACTACAGGCACCCGCCACAACACCTGGCCATTTTTTGGTTGCAGCCGTCATTGTTGTTTGGCGGGCCCGGGCTGGATTCGAACCCTCCAGTCAGGTGTACGTGGCTAGCGCCTTAGCCCATTGAGCCACAGGTGCCGAGCCCACTCTCTATTCTTTTAATGGAGGTGGAGTAACAGTGCCCAGGCCAACTCCCCTATGCCAACAAACACATCTCATGTGTGATTTATAACCTTATATTTTGTTTATTGGATTTATGGCTTATACATATGTTTGGGTGTTACCAAGATCTGAAGTCACAGCAGTAGTGTTTACTATAGCACCTATAGTAGATAAAATTCTATTGTACTTAATTGCATATGTATATATTTATAGCATTTGACTTAAATGTGATATAATTTATGCTATTAGAGTCTTATTTTCTCACTGAGTTTTTTCATGAAGACAAGGCCTATTTTTTCTGACAATTTCTAGAATAAACGTAATATGGAAATATGTTGCTTCTAGAGATAATTTAGACCAAGTGCTTTCACTTGTGGAAAGAATGTGGAAACTTGAGTCTGTTTCTCTAACGGAATGAGTGCTTGTAATGTGTTTATAGGAAATGTTAGACTCCTCTGCTAGCTTCTGTTGCTGAAATACTATCTCATGATAAGTTATCTTCAGATCTTCCGTTCAAAACATCATCCCTCATTCAGTTTCAGCATATTCACTGATAATTTTAAATTTACTTTTGATAGGACTAATTTTTTGGTGTTTTGTACTCCCATTTTTAATTTAATGAAAGATAATGAAAATGCGTACAAAGCGTTCATTAGCTGTGATTTGTGGGCCAGAAGGAACCATTGTCACCAGGGTAGAGCTGGTCTTTCTAATCGACTACCCTGATGTTCTCCCTGGGTCCCGTTGCTGTCAATTGACTATATTGTTCTAGATTTATGCATTAAAAAGACGATTTTGACTTCGAAGCGATCACTTTGTTACTTTGTAGCTTTTAAGCTGGATGCCGTGAACTTATTTTTCTTCTAAGATAAAGTCACATCTATAGATTTTTCAACTAATTACTTGTCTGCCAATAAATACTTAGAGGATACATTTTATTTCAATTTATTATTTGTGTTTACGTAGTGTGTCCCTGGAAGTATCTGTGCAGCTGAAAGGAAATGTTTTAATGGTGTTTGCTACTACTTTTCATGGCTCTCTGTTTCTTCTCTCTCTCTCTCTCTCTCTCTCTCTCTATAGCTCCCGTCAGTCCAGTCAACCATGACAGCAACTCAAACTCGGCAAACTTCCAAGATGCTGTGGACGTGCCTGACAGATGGCACCTGGAAGAATCTGAGAGTCCAGGTGAAAGCCATTTAAAAATAGTCAAGTAAAAAATGATCCATTTGACACAGCTTTGGGGTCCTTGGACGGGAGTAGGGGGAGTGGGCATTGTAATGCTGCTTTCTCTTAGCAGCTGCACTGTCGAATTAATGGTCACCTCCGGGGGGTCACGGTGTGGAGCTGTTATCTTTTCCTCTTTCATCAGGAATTCAGTTGGAGGAAGTACAAAGGCTTGAGGACTGAAAAGGGAAGCCGACACTATTAGTTCATTATCATCAATTTTAGGCTAAACTGGTTCCTAGAGGCAGAGATTGGAAACGAGGGCAATGCCAACATTTGGAACCGTTCGAATAATGCGATCTAACAAAAGTCAAGTGCAGGCGGAGAGACGGAGAGGAAAGAGGCGCAGATTATCATGTTACAATTCTATCTACCTTTCTAAAAACTAAGGGGTATTGTCAACTCTTCCGAACAAAAGCAAAGAAAATGGTAACCCTTCCTCCTGCAGTGAAATTCACTCCATGTCAAGGTTACTTATTTTTATGTTTTCTTGGCAGCAAAAAGCAGAAATGTACTAGATGAACACAGGCGGGAACACTTCCGCGTGGATTTCTGTTTCTGTTTCTGTTTTGTTTGGAAGCTTGCCTAACAACGAGTTAATGAAAAGAAAGGGAGAAAAAAAAACTTGTAGAAGTTGAACGACATTCCTAGATAACTACAAAGCTATGAGGTGCTAGAAAGTAGCTTACCCTCCCAAGTGAAAGAGTTCAGTGTGTCCCTGCACTTACTATTTTTCCTTCCTGTTTCATCTGGCTCCTGTGTCCCCTCTACCCTCTCCCATGTCTGTGTGCTGATCCATGTATCCTACCTTCCATTCATCCTCTCTGTGGCCTGTCAGCTTAGTTAAGAGATTTCCAAATCTTGTAGCCTTCACTGACAAGGGGCAGCTGCAAACAGTCCCCTGATCCTTCCCCAAGGAGAGCTACTGAGATTTAATTTTCAGTGAAAGGTGCAGCCTGCAATCTATGTCAGGCCCCCTAAGTCATCTCAGAACCCCACTAGGCCCACTGGCGATGGCATTGTGTATCAGCCCTCTCCACGCCACCGAGATGCCTCAAAACTCTGCTCTGTACCCATCTCTATCCACATTGGGGCTTTCCCATCCCACGGAACTGAGAAGTAGTATCTTTAGCAACGACAGAAATTTTTAATATGCAGATTATCCCCCCTCCTGCCACCGTATCTAAAAGAAAAGCGTAGACTAGTCTCACTCTCAAATGAAGAGAGTAAGATTAAATGCTTAAATTTCTGTAAGAAAAAAACTATTTATAAATTACTTTTAGTTTTGGCTGATTTTGCCTGATTTTGACGAGGTTCTTTTAAAGAGTGTCTCAATAAATCGTTTTCTAGCCGTCATCTTGTCAGGCAGTTAAATCCATGAATTAAGTCTGTACGTAAGTGCTGATTGTTTTACATCAGCTTAATGCCATTTCAAAAGTAGAATACATTTCTGTCATCCCTTAATATGAGTAGAGTCCTAGCGAGATTCAAATAAACACACTCCGTCTGATGGATATGAACAAAAGGATATAGCAAAAGAAGGAAGATTATTTAAAAATATAGGTGCTGATAAAGAATCTTAACATAAAAAGTGAGTACTGTTCTATACACCGGACTTCATTATACTGGTAATAAAGAATGAATTACTCTGGCTTTCTCCTCTGTCCATCCCTGCATTTTAAGACATCTTGCCTTATAGGCCTAGAAACCTCTGGAGAGTTCACTACTGGTCTCACTGCCTTCCACTGAGAATTTGTGGCTTGGTTGTCATGGAGACATCGTATTTCTCTAAGAATTGCTCATATTGATCCGTGGCCAGGAGTAAATGGCCAAGCGAGCGTGAGGAATCAAGGGGGCTGGGCAGTCCTATAAAATGACCAGGGCTTGTGGGTTGGAAATAAGCTCATAGCAAACACTTAGGCAAAAAGAAAGAAGCAGTTTCATTTTGTTTCAGGATTTCTTTCTGCACTCTGGGCCATTGTCTTCTTTCCCCATGAACTGAAAGAAACTTGTTAGTCACTTGTCATGTCAGATCTTTGGTGCTTGTCCTGACACAGCTGTCAGCCTTCCAGCTCTGTGCAGTTCGGGGACACACAACAAAGAGGCAGTGACATGAATTATTTATTGCTCCTTGTGTGGATAAAATTCTGTGATAAGAAATTAAGACACTTCTGACAGTGGCGCTTGTTTAGTGAGAAAGATTTTGATGAGAGACTGTATTTCCTCAAAGTATGAGCATCTGTTAGGCAAAATTCTACCAACTAAACCAAAGGAGAATAAGTCTTATATTTCTGGTGTGAAGTTGGTGGTAGAGAGGGACAGAAGTGAATGATAAAAATAAGACTGTCCACTTTTCAAAGTCCAAAAAATTAACTCCAAAATATCAAATCTTTCAAAATAGGTGCTCTAAAACCACAAGCTTCACACTAGCAGTTTCGTTACCTCTATTTACCATGTCAGAGTGGTGTTTCTCTGGAAAGTATTATCCCATGAGTTAGAAGAAGAAACAAAATTTGGGGGTTTTAAGTGGTGAGATTTGGGAAGATGACTTCAAACTAACAGGAGAGTTGCGTCAGTAGCTAAGCATACAATTGTATTAGCATATTACTTATTGTATGGAAAGAACATTGAAATCTGATCACACATGCTCAACCATTTTCAACTGAATATTATCATTTAAAATTCCTTTAAACATTTTTATGTACGTGCAAAATCCCCCATTTACACAGTGGAATGTGATCGGTCTTCTAACTTTAATGAATATTGACCTTACCCAGTTTTTACTATGCAACACTAAATGACTAGTATGTTTATTACATCATTTTAAATGAATAGAACAGTTTGAACACTACATAGAAAATGAAAACAAAAATCATTTTTTCATTGAAGAGCAGTTCAAAAATATTGCTTCATATATTGTTCTTTCCAAATAAAACCTCCTTTTTGTAAATACTCTAAACATCATTTTACTTTAGTTCTTATGGTTTCATATGTAATTGCTTAACACAAACTCATTTTCATATGCAGAAAGCCAGAGGGACTTCAAAGCACAGAAAAACTAAATTTTTGAAAAAAAAGAAAGCGAAGCTGATATTTTAAATCTTGATAGAGTTTTAAAATGCCATTAATAAAATCAAATTGTTAGAATTTGTATAAAAGAGTAAGAGTGACTTTGTAAATTATCTCTGAATGCCATAGGTTTGAACTTACTAGGTAGATTGTTTATTTTTACATGGATATCACTACTCTCCAGGCTCTGAACTGAGTCGGACGAGCCCTTTGTGAATGGGCTGCAGCCTGCATATAGGTCACAATTTATAGGCCTTGTGGAGTGGCTGTTCACCTGGTCTCTAGAGCGCTCTATCTTATTCATCATGCCATTGTGATCTCTTTATTGGTTCAAGCTGTATACCCAGGTGAGCACCCAGAGTCCATTAAGGCAGGCAAAGCACCTGCAGACCACAGCATTCCTGTTGTTTTGACCCTGCTAGTGAACCTGGAGGTCTTGTCTGATAAGGGAAGATATCTCTCAGCAGTATCTTTTCTTTGGAATAATTCATCAGCAAAGAGTTCTGACTCACAGGTGAATCCCAGATTGAAGTTTCTGGCTTAGACTCTGTGAAGTCTACTTGCTCCTTCACCGGCATTTGTAGGTTCCTGAAACCTATGGGAATAACTTTGATGTCTAGTAATAGAAGCACTGAGACAACATTGTGAACTTGCAGCTCCCTTCTTGAGATTTTAGGGCCATTAGGCTTTCTTTCTTTGGCTCTTTAGGCCTGGATGCTTCTGAATCTGAAAAACTGTTATCACAAAAACAGTTCAGTTGAGCTTCTGCTGGTGAACTTCTTGTTAACTGTTTCTTATACAATAGGTAGAGCTCAATCCCTATTCTCCAGAAAATTAACAGAGAAGATTTCTTGTCTGCCATCTTTATGCTCATGATGATAGAATATGTAATGGGACATTTATAATTTTTAAGAAAGTGTCAATAAGAGAGCTTGAGCTTCTATCATCTTATTGGCTTGGAAAATTAAGAATTTTATTTTTTTAGTGCACTAGAGACAGTGCTTAAAAGTAGCTTCAGCTGAAAGCAGTAGTGAGGAGAGAGATCTTGGAAGTCCAGCAAAATGTATTTCTTTCAGAGTAGTTTATAATCAGTATGCATTCTGCCATTAATGGAACATAGTGTTTAGCTATAGCGCGTTATGTATATAGGTCTATATACATCATTGTCAATCAGTATGATGTTTGCATGAATCTGATGACCAAAACTAGATTCCCCACAGAGTTTCCAGGGGATCTTTTTTCTTCTACTATTTTCTTCTACTGTTCTGACTCATGAATCACCAGAAAAAATCAAGGAGCAGAAAGTAGGACAGATTCAGGACTGGAGCATTGGAGATGGCTGATGATGATGCATGAAGCAGGAAAAATGTGGAATCTGTGAGCAGCCCATCAGTCATAGCCATGCAGAACACACTTCTTATGGTTAGTGCTAAAAAAAAGCTCGAGAAGAATGAAAAGTAATTTCAGTAGGAAGATACAAGCTTTCTTCTAGTTGTGTTTTACAAGTCAACATTTTAAATTTCTCCAAAGGGAAAATTTAAGCAGCAGTGTAATAATTTTTAAAAAATATATAAACACACACACACAAACATTTAGCATACAATATTGGTTTAACTAAACCAAAGAATCAGCTTTTTAGTTTTTGCCAGTAGGAGTGAAACTTACTATTCATGGTTCCGACCATGAATATTTAATTAAGGCACAATGTTCCAAACAGTTTGATAGTCAAATTGATTTAAATCAAGTAATATTTTTTAGCCTACAAAGATAACCACCCAAGTAGTCTGAAAAATAAATGGTTTTTGATTCCCTGACTCAAAAAATATTTCAACAAATTTTTATAAAATTTGACCCTAAAACTGCAGGTGTGGGTTTCTCTAAGAACAAGTAGATTCTTGAAATATATGGAAATTTACTAATTTTAAACCAAATGCATCTTCTTGAAAACTTTTAGCTTCCTTGGCCATTAAAAAACAACCACCTATTAATAATGTGTGCCATTAAAATGTATTTGCCTGGTTTATAAGACAAGATTTTTTTTTATTGTACTAACACATTTTATTTCATGATAGAAAAGACATGTAGAAATTATAAGCAACACCCTTCTTCCTCCCTTTCTTTTCTCATTCCCTCCCTCCTACCTCCCGACTTCTCTTCCTCCTTTACCCTCTTCTTCCCTTCCTCCTCCTCTTCCTTTTTTTCTCCTTCTTCATTTCACCGTATAACCCAGGATGTTTGTTTTCTTTCTAGGTGAGCCAAGACATCATTTATGGTTAGCAAAGGTGTGCCCCTGCAAGGTGTGCTAAATGGAATCTCATCTGTAAGAACTGGATTTGGACACGTTACAAACCCCCCAGACTATCATTTGTTGGATATTATATAAAAGCAAAGTTGTTATTTGTCGAATTATTAGACTGTAATGGATTTGCTAGCACTTTAGCCAGAATGTATTGAAAGTGTAATACGGATTGAAAATACCCAAATTCATCTAACTTTAGGAAATCATTGTCTAAATAATTCCATACACCTGCTTCTCACTTTTAAGTTAATTTTTCCAACAAAAAGTGCCAGCCCACAGATACAAATTTCATACTGCTTTCTGTTTTACTTCCAACTTTTCAGTTTCTGCATTATATAATAAATAACATTAAAACCAATGTAGCACATAAAGCTTTTAAATTTAACATTACTTCAATATGGTAAAGCTTAAAACTTTACCAAATTTGATTTGTTAGGTTAGGACATCTTGTTTTAGTAGATGCTTTAGTTCACATCAAATGTTGTCTGTCAACAAGTACCAGTTCCCACTGTCATCAGTTAGTCCTAATAAGTGATGCACAGAATAACGGTGACCAACGACGTGTGCTGTTTAGTTAATTGGGACTTCTAATGACATTGAGCTAATGTTTTTAGCTAAAGGTTGATCTTTTTGCCCATTAAGATATGAACTAGGGAAGGGGCGTGTACTTACAAAATTTCACAATTTATTCTTATTATATATAAACTCTTGTAGTTCCTTTCCCAGAAAGAATCTTGACTAGCCAGATTTCTAAAACCAAAATATGCAAAACAATATAAATAAGAATAGACATAAAGTGCTCATCTATTAAGGCCTTTAGTGATCTAATTTATTTTTTAGGATTTATATTGTATGATTCCTTGATTTATAAAAAAAATCATCAAACAAAGGCCATATTATGAATACAAATATTGCCTAATCCATGAAAAATGAAAATAAAGTATTAAATATATGATATATTGCTATATCTATCTAATAGGCAAGTTCAATTCAACAAACATATTTTTGAGCATCTATTCTGAACCTGAGCTTCAGGTTCTATTCTGGGATGCAGTGGGCAGGGGAGGGGGAGATTAGAGAACTATAAGATTGAAATAGCAGCATCTCTACCCTTTAGGAGCTTATAATTAATGACTGATCTGAATAAATATATTAGAATATAGACATAAAATGAGTACGGCTCCTCATAAGTAGTGTAAAATATGTGTTCCTTATCTCCTAAAATATGATACCACTTCTTGAAATTTTGTGTTGTACTTCAGAAACTGTAATATTTTAATATGAATACTTAAATAAAATTGCTAGATATAGATCATATAGATATATTACATATGTATTAATATATACACACATATATATATATATATATGTATATGATATATACACATTCCATTCCTCCTTTGGAAACAGCCAAAGCCACTTGGAGCAAGTTTTAAATAAAGGAAGGTAGCAAAGCAATGTAATATGTCTTTCTATGGATTGTGTATTTGTCTTAAGGTCATTACAAGAAGGATCCCAAAACATTCTGAATGATGACGATATCAGATAAGTGTATGTCCTCTCAAAAGGGAAATTTTAATAGTTAAAACTTATTTGGATGCTCAAGTTATAATGTGTTTATTAAAAATAAGCTTATCTTGGTCCCACCAATTACCCACGGTGCATCTTAGAAGGGTACAGGTGAAACTTACTGAATGCAGAATATAAAGGTCTTAACACAATATCTAAGAATATGCCATGAAGGCTATGTTAACCAGTTTGATGAAAATATTTCAAATTGTATATAAAACCAGCACATTGTACCCCATGATTCCATTAATGTATACAGATATGATTTAATAAAAAAAAAGAATAAAAACAATAAGCTTATCTTGATAGCTACATCCTATTTACCTTTTCAAAGAAGAATAAAAATACATTTTAACAGTTGCCATACTTAGCATTTTTCAGGTCCAAAGAAACCCATACAGAATCCCTGGTAAACATTTTATGATGTGACTAGCTCTAGGAACTTAGAACTGGCACAATCATGACATTGCTAAATGGCAATTTTAAGAATTTTTTAAGCATCACATTAGTTAGAGTCACAAAAATTTAAAAACTCATGTTAAATAACTCCTTAAAATTTCCTTTTATCAATATGAATTTTGGAGATAAAAACTATTAACTACAAAGCTTTTCATTCCTAAAAGTGAGAGTTTTAGAGCGAGACATTTAAATAATTCTACTCTAATATCCATGTGCAAGTGTGTTTCTAACACAGACCCCCTAGACTGTTTAACAATGATTTCTTTCTATTGACTCATGCTCAACACGTTTCAGTAATTTCTGTTAGGATGAGATTTGAAATAGAAAGTTTCCACCCAGTTAAGTGGATGAACCATGTGATCTTAACTACTTGGTTAAGGTTTCTACCATAGCTAGAAACTCAAAACTGACTTTCTTTTGATAAGGTGGTCATCCTTTTATATGTCTCATCTTAGGTAACCAGTGCAATGATGGTGTTAGCACACATGTTCATATCTACACTCTTCCTGTCATTGTAATAAATAATTCATTGAAAAACTTTTCTTTTGTTTCTTTCTTGGTAACATCTTGGTGATATTTATGAATATACGTGTGCTCATATATGTACACACACATACCCCAAAGGAATATCACATTTTCAAATTTACAAGCCTGGATTCATTTATTTATTACGGAGTTACAAATTTTCTATTTTGTATGTTGCAGAGAGAAAAATCTAGAAAGTTGCTGGGGTCAAGAGCAGAGGCTGGAACTTGCTGTGCTGCTCAGAGCTTCCTCATAGGGACACCCCAGGGTGTAAAAAGAGCAACCTGAACACTGTTTTACAACCTTCAAATATAAGGTAAAATGTACAATATTATAAACACACAATTAGAGCAGTGGCCTCAAGTCTCAGTCTGTTACTATTTAGAAACTAAGCTAGGGCTACTTTGAACATGACAGTATTAGAAAAACGATAGGAAAACAGATTGTTAAATGTTAATATTCGATCTTTAGATGGTAGCATTAGGGATGATTTTTATTTCTTTTCTTATATATTCCCCTCCAGTGTTCTGTATCTTAAAAATCCTTTTATAATTATTCAAATGAACACTTTAGAAAAGACAGTGTTTCTCTTCAATCTTTAGAGGGCACATTATAATAATTGAGTTTTTAAAAAATTAACTTTCATGCCATGTTTGAAAGTGAAGGCGCAGGTTACATTAATTCCAAATGATGTTAAAGTCTTATTTCACAGAATGGCCTCATTCAAGGAATTTTTAAAATTTTATATTGCACACATTTTGATTACTCAGTTATATAAAAGCAGCATCATAAACTCTTTTATTCTCTACAAAACATTGTTTTATGTGGAAAGTACCCAAAGTTATGTTTAGTTCCATAAGAAAGTCACGGCTTTGCTATTTTGTAATTATTATTTTTTGGTATCATTATTTGCATAATACTGAGTGTTTTTAAAGTATTTTAAAACTGAGCTGTAACCAAAAAAGTTGTAGTGTTAAAACTGTCTTGAATGGGCCTTCAGATGAAGTTATATGGCTTCCCGTACAGTGGTCCCTAAATGCACTATAGTTTGGTTAGTAAGGATCCTACAGCTGGCATGCAGGAAAGCATAAGCTGGAAATTAACAGGTCTTTTAGCAAAAGCGTGTCAGTGGAAACTCCCATCCACTATGGGGCCCTCTGAAAAGAGCATGTGCCAATTTCATGTTATTGGGGAGGGGTGGGACCAAGGTGAGACCTGGCCTGGCACACCTCCTTCCCTCTTTCACCCTCATCTCAAACTTCTCAGATCCTATCTTTATCCAAAATGTTGATATCATGGATTTCTTGCATAATTGGATATTTATAAATATTGTATTAAAATAGATTTACCTTGATTTCTTGAATTTTTTTCACCCTCTCCTCTTAGACTTAAGACTAGGACCCTGTTTATTAATCTAAGATAAATTCACATTTACCCCACAAAGCATACTGCAGATAAATGTACCGTGACAATTGCACCATTATGAGCATGATGAGAATGATACAAATGTTTAGACCATTGAAAATATTTGAAACAGCTTACTCCTAATTGTATACCGGGGGAAATACTCAGGAAATACTCTGAGCCTCTGGTTCTTCTTTTGCCATTATTTCTCCAAATGCCTTTTTCTCATCACGCAGAGCATATTCACCTAACATCAATTTTAGAGGTCTTTTATTGTCTTCTGTAGCCTTCTAGTAAGAAAAGCACTGATGATTTTAGTTCCAAGGTACAAGGTTTTAAACATCAAAGATAAGTAGTCTATGTTTAGTGCAACTCTGTTCCTAAATCTGCAAAGTGCCAAGCGCCAGCAAAACGCCAATATTCAGAACATTACGTAATAGCAGTAATTAGTTGGCACGTACTCCCAAAATCCATCATTTATTCACTCAGCGATCATTTTAATCACAATTATCTGTAAGTCATCAACTGTGTTTTCCATAGGGAGAACTGTGTGTATTTCCTAGGGAGAACGTGTTTTCATACAGCCTCAGCAACTGAGCATTGTGGCTCAGATGATGCATTCTAAGAAGTTTCCTGTTAATTAAGCAGTGTCAACTACATTTTCTATCAGAAATAACCTCTCTGATCTGTATCCCCCAAATTCTGACATCTATGATTCCTATTTGCATCAGTTTAGAGTCACTATATAATCAACTGAGGAGACATCATTTCATTTCATTTTCCCTTTTGCATTTTAGAGTCTGCTAAGGAAAAACAAACACAGCACAGTAAGATTAAGAACCTTCATCCTTTCCCTGAGACAGAGCCAACGGGACCAGGTTGCACTTGGGATTGTTTCTATGATTAAGAATTCCTTGGATGAGCTTCTATTTCAAATAATCAGTGTATTCTCAACAGTGTAAGCAAAACCGTTTAGTCCAATGTATGCAAGAATTTCAGATAGAAAATGAGGTGAAAATATTAACATGTTATTGGGTTAATTAAGTAAAGAAACAGATCTGGGAATTTCTAAAGTGTATTTTCATAAAAAGTATACCCTGCACTGAGGCCTGCCTGGAACGGCGTCAGGTTTTGTTTGTGGTGTGTCTGCCATGTAGGTGGCAGCAACACTCAAGGCTAGAAATTTTCTTTCACATTCTTTTAGCTCCAGTCCAAAACATGTTCTTACTAAAAAAATCCTTGTGGAAGAGAAAAGATTTAAAGTGTAGAGACAGATTTCTCTACGTCCACACCTATCTCTAAAGCACTATTTTAAGGTTGCGCTTAAAATGGTTCCCTTAATGTGAAAACATTCATCATTTCCCTTAATACAGAAGTCACCGTCTGCGCCCTTATATGTTAGTAGTAGTTGGTTTCTGTTTCTTTACTTACTAGGATCTTACTTGTTCACCTTCTCTCAAGCTAAACCTTTTCTCTGAAAAAGAAAAAAAAAACTGCTTTAGTTCACCACCACCGTTGGGGGGTAAGTAGTAGGGGCTGTCCCTTTTTTCTTGGTAAGTATCTAAGAATCAGGGGATTGAGTACATGTAGAAAGATTTGCCTTAGACTTCAAGATTAAGCCATGTTCTCTGATTGTGCTAACTAGAAGTGACTGTGTTCAACTTCATTCTGCGTGCAAAGCAAATGAAGGCTGTATTGAACCGGGAAGGCCCAGGGCTCTCCTGAACACAGAACGTGTGAGCTAAAGCTGAGGGCATTGTGGTTGTGTGGCTATGGGTCACTGCCTTGAGCAAGCTATTGACTCCTATACTCAGCTTAAAATGAAGCCAGGATGCCTGTTTTGGGAGAATACGTTTGTTCTTCCTTAGTATTAGAAACTGATCAGCAGTGGTCCTTTTTCCAATTCCCGACATTTTGCTAAAAAATATTACATGTTCTAGCCATGTCTGAGCAGACTTTCTGAAAACGTCATCAGAGCATCTTGTTCAATCGAGTCAGTCAAGTTGTCTAAAGCAAGGAGAAAACATACACAATTCCAGGCCCAGGTGACACAGGCAGCAATGAAATTCCCAGGCTTTGAGGAGGCCGCAGGAAGGCTTGGGAAGGTGAGAAGAAGGTTGTATATTTACTACCTCTCAGGCTAGTTTATATCCCTCCTCACTTCTTATACTGTCCCACATCCTTGATCTCTCTTTCCACATCTAGGTGGTTTAATGCAAATATTTTGAGAAATAGACCCATGGGGGTTGTGGCAGGCATTGAAGGGACACTTAGAGTGTTGACACTGTGTTCGGCTTTCCCTTTCATATCAGGTGTTTCATAGTAGAAAAGTCTTTTCATACAATATTCTGAACCTAAATTTTCTCATCTATACACTAGAACTAATAACTCCAATTTCACAAGCACCATATGCATGTACCAGGTACTATTAGTATTAAATGTCATATTCCAAGTTCTGAAATTATGTATCAAAAATATTAGAATCTTAATGACGGTCAAACATAATGGCATTCCAGTGCTTGAGCAAGCCTTTCCCTCAGACTAGAGAGGGCAGTTCGGCATACATAAGCTAAATAGGTTTCTTTGTTGTTGTTTTTTTTGTTGTTGTTGTTGTTTTTCGCAGTTTTTGGCTGGGCTGAGTTTGAACCCACCACCTCTGGCATATGCGGCCGGCACCCTACTCCTTTGAGCCACAGGCACTGCCCAGCTAAATAGGTTATTTTAATACAAGTCTCTTCTTTTAAAATATTCCATGTTAACTTTGTAGTCCAAAAAATCAGGGGTAGTTTTCAAAGCTTGAAATAATCATTGAAAGGTCAAGGATTTCCTCAGCAAAGTGGGTAATAATAACTATCAAATAGTTATTCTTCTGAGTTCTGAAAGGTAATCTTCTGGGAATGTTTTATGTCAGAGTAGGACAGGTCATAGTCCATCTAAGGTTGTACAAAACAACAAGTCGCTTTCCCGTTGACGTCTATCAGAATGTATATAATCAAAAGACATGAAGAAGCATGTTTCTGTAGCTTTTTATGAGTGTGTAATGGAAGAGACCAAACCAAAAACACACAAATACTTCTGAAAAGGTATTCCCCAAATCAGAAAGTCAATGAGTTTCTGAAAGGTTTCGTGTAAAGCACAGGAGTGTGTATCAAATTTTCCCTTCACACCGAGGATGGTGTTTATTCATAGTGTTTTTCCATGAGACAAAAAATCTGAAAATGGATGAACTGAGCAGAAAATATGAGTCAAGGATGAGTTAAAGCAGAGACCTGACTGCTGTCGGGGGCATTGAACACTGCCAGGATGTGCCTGGAGAGAGGAGAGCGTCCTCATTTCTACATTTACAAATCTTGATGAAATGACTCATCAGAACGCTGCCTCTGCTTTTGTCTTCTTCTTTGCCCCTCCGAAAATAAAAGTATTGGTTAGGAATAATCGTAAAATGGCTATGGGGGTTTTCAATTAAAATAATAAATTAAAGACAAACACATTCATCTTCACACTCACCTGGACCCTCATTGAAATAACAGGACAAAAGATGAAAGTCCAGGAGAAAAAGAGAATAGGAAAGGGATGACAAGAGCAAAATTTTAAGCACTGGGAAGCAGATAAGTGCCATTGAGGACAATGCCAAGAAATGAGCTGATTTCAGAATTTCATAAAGGCTCAGAAATTGAGGTCGACTATGATCCCTGAAAATGAGAGTAGACATGTGGCTAAAACAATAAAATGAAGGAAACGCTAAATTTCCATCCTCCCTGCTCCATTTGCCATGAAAGCATTTGCCTTTCCCCGTCCATGGTTGACACCTGTAGGTTCCCTCTCTGGACAAGCTGAATAGGAGGGATTCTGGTCTTAGGGACAGTAGGCCAGCCCAGGGCAGGGGCATCATTGGGAAGGAGGAAAGATGGGTGGAAATCTGCACATTGATGGGGACATCCCTACCTCAGTGTCTTTCCACTTTGCCCCCAAAATGTCGATAACTGTCCTTACTAACCCTGGTACAGAGACAGATGATTCTTTTCTAATAAAACACCCAGCCTGAGGCCAACAAGCACAGGAAGAGATGCTCACTATCAGGGAAATGCAAATCAAAACCACAGTGAGATGACATCTCATACCCATTAGGGTGGCTATTATTCACAAATTAGAAAATATCAACTATAGCCAGGCACGGTGGCTCACACCTATAATCCTAGCACTCGGGAGGCACAGGTGTGTGGATTGCTTGAGCTCAGGAGTTTACGACCAACCTGAGCAAGAGCGGGACTTTGTCTCTACTAAAAATAGAAGAACTAGCTAATCATGGTGGCTCATGATTGTGGTCTTAGCTACTTAGGAGGCCAAAGCAGGAGGATCACTTAAACCCAGATGTTTGAGGTTGCACATTAGCCTGCAGGAACAGAGTGAGACTCTATCTCCAAATTAAACAAATAAATAAATAGAAAGAAAGGAAGAAGAAAGAAAATAACAAGTGTTAATGAAGATGTGGAAATTGGAATCGTCGTGTACTGGTTGGTGGGAATGTAAAATAGTGCAATGTAGCTGCTAAGAGAAATAGTATAGAAGTTCCTCAAAAAAAGCAAAATACAATTACCATATGATTCAGCAATTCCATTTCTGGGTATATGTGAGTATATCCAAAACAATTAATAGCAAAATAAGTTATTCGACACATAGAATATACTTATGTGTTGTTGTTCATAGCAGCATTCTCCCCAATAGCCAAAAGCTAGAAACAAAGCAAGGTGGTTCCATACGATGGGTATTATTCAGCCTTAATGAGGAAGGAGATTCTGATGCTCACTACACTATGGATGAACTCTGAGAACACTGTGCTACGAGAAATAAACCAGTTACAGAAAGACAAATACTATATGATCCCACGTACCTGAGAACCCTACAGTAGTCAAATTTCTAGAGACAGAAAGTAGATTGGAAGTGGCCACTGGCAGCAGGAAGGAGCAAATGGAGAGTCATTGTTTGATGGCTACTGAGTTTCAGTTTTGCAAGACGAAAGAAGATATTCAGGAAGGTAAAGTACGTGACAGCATTCATTTCTTCAATTCAACAATTTTTTTTTTATTTAGTTTCAACCAGGTTCCAGGCACTGTTCTGGCCATTGAGAAAACAGCAGTAAAGAAAACATACACATTCCAACCCTAGCAAAATTTTTTTCCAAAAATAAGTTTAGAAGATACAACTGAGGAATTGTCTCAGAAAACAGAAAAATTGGGAGAGACAGTAAGAAAATTTGAAGATCAATTCCAATTAGAAGAGTTCCCATGTAAAAAATAATATTAATGAGGTCTGCTAAACAGGGAAGAAAATTACATAAAGTCAAGCAAACGTCTTGAAAATTTAAAATCACACCCCCAGATGGAAAGAACTCATGGTGTGTGCTCCATAAAATTAGTAGAAAATACCTATATCAAGGCACAGTGTGGTAAAAGTCCAAAATATTCGAGACAAAGAAATGTTCCTATCTTTTGAAAAAGGGAAGAAAAGTTTTGCCCAATACGAGTGATAAGGAATCAGAATGACATCAGACTTCTTAATTGCAATTCTGGAAGCTAGAAGAAAATGGGGTTTAATGTCCTCATGAAAATATTTCCATCCTGAAATTACATGCTTAGCAAATCTGTCTCTTCCAAGACCTGTTCTCATGATACTGCTAGAGGATAAGATCCACCTACAAAAAGGAGTAAGCAAACAAACAAAAAATCAGAACATACAACATGGGGATGAAGAAAACTTTTCAGAAGACCGTGAAGGTAGATGGCACGTCTACTGCCAAGCACAGGCCTGGAAAGCAACTGGTCCAGATCGTAGGAGAAAGCAGAGGATTCCAATAGGGATGTCATTCAGACAACAGCAAAACCAATAGATTTCTAGTTAAGTCTGACTATACTGAGAGTGATTTTAGAGTTCCCTTAACAGGCTTGGTGATGAATTAGCGACAGATAATTGTCCATGACAGAAAACTAAACAAATGAAAAAGAGACAGAAGAAATGTAATCACAGTGTATCGCACGGTCCAACTGTAATAATACCAGTAATAATTATTACCAAGTAATCATTACTGTAACAAAATATAATAAAATTATTAAAAGGATGAGGATGTTGTAGAAACGGAATGGAAAGTGGGGAAAAGAAAAGCTAAATTCTCATTCTCTGTAAATAAATAATAATGTATAAAAAACCAAGCGATTTTAGTATATTCATGCTATTTAGAAAAATGGAGATAAAATAGGGTGAGAAACAGTTAAAAAAACATTGAGAACTTCAGTTAATCTGAAGTAGTGGGTGAATTCCCAATTTCCAAATTCTGTGGCAGCAAATATTGGCATTTTCAGCTTATTTACAGAAATAGTTATCTGGAATTTTTTATTGTCTCATTTCTACTTGCACTCTATATGCACCTATCTTTTCATTTCTCTGACTATTTAGAACCACAGCTCAAAGAGCTACCCACATCTTGTAGTCCCTCTGAATTCCACAGACATGTCACCCATTCAATGCCGTTCTATCCCAGTGGGCCGTTAGCCGTTCCGTGGAAGAATCCTACAGGCATAGGGGATTTTTTCCGCACATCTGGCCATGGTGGTTAATGATCCTCCTTTATAACATGATTAATGAGTGCGATATGTGATTAATTAGTATGAGAGGGTGAAACTTTAAACAGCTGAATAGGATATTGAATATCTGGCTATTATAAGGTCTTTTTGATAACAGCTAAGAGTATCAGTCAAAAATGTTCTATGCCTAAATCTAATAGTAGGAGCTAAAAGGCCACCTACTTTTGTGCTTCCAAAAACTCATACCAGAGTGTTATCAGGAAAAAAAAAAAAGCAAAGTAGTACACAAAATTAGCCCCAAAGTAGCACTCTGTGACAATGTGAAAATTCTCTATCATGTTATAGTTTGTCTTTAAAAATTCATTCAAATTTTGCATGCACACACATTTCTATTTGTTAAATATATGAAATTCTTTACCTAACATTTGCTGAACATCTTTGGGGTGTGCTGTGACTGGTACATTACATAGAGTTTCTTATGTACATTACATAGAGTCATTTTATGAGATAGGTTCCAGTCTCATTCCATAGATAAGAAAACAGAAACACAGAAGGCTAAGTACTTTGCCAAAGACCACACAACTAGTAAGCAGTGAAAAAAATAATTTAAATGTTACAGGGTAGTTTCTAAGCATGCAGGCTTCACATTTAGACTCTTAGGAAACAGAGTCTTTTATAACTGCCTTTCCTATCTGCCGTTCCTAGTTTTTTATTTGAGGTATAAGAACTGCAATTTGAAAAGCATAAATCTGTCTCACCTTCTCCCACTTATTATGGAAGAAACCAGTGAAATCAACACCAAGAATGTCACCACTTTTAACAAATATTGATCAACAAATTATTGATCTGATCAAAAAGGAAAGCATAAGTATTGCCATGCTGCTGGCATTAATATTGTCAATATCTCCCTTTCGATTACCTGGGAGATGATTACCAAGTCTTCTTTTGCTCTGTGGATAATACTCTATCATCAAGGACCCCAAAACATGTGTAGATGACATTCGCTCAGTTTACTGTGTGCCAGTCTCTCTGCTAGTTCTGTGTATGATCATTGACTTTTCCCAAATACATTTCTTCAAGGCAGGTAATATGTTTATCCCCATTTTACAGATGAAATAGTAGAGCACATGAGAGGATAAGTAATTTGCTGAAGGTCACTCAGCTGAAGAGTCCTCAGATTGGGAGTCCTACGATCTCAGTCGGACCCAGCAGCCAGTGCTCTTCCCACTCTGTTACATGGCTGATCACTGGCACCTTTGGCTCCTCATATTTGACAGTGCAATGATTTTTTTTTTTTTGAGACAGAGTGTCACTATGTCACCCTTGGTAGAGTGCTGTGGGATCACAGCTCACAGCAACCTCAAACTCTTGGACTTAAGCGAGTCTCTTGCCTCAGCCTCCCAAGTAGCTGGGACTACAGGCGCCCGCCACAACACCTGGCTATTTTTGTTGTTGTTGCCGTTGTCATTGTTTAGCAGGCCCAGGCCAGATTTGAACCCGCCACCAGTCGTATGTGGCTGGCACCGTAACCACTGCGCTACAGGCACCCAGCTGACAGTGCAATGATTTAATGATCATTGTTAGGCCTCCATGTTTTAGATGTCCTTGGTGGCACATGCTTTCCCATCTTTTCCCAACTGCTAACCTGCATGGTGGGGTTCACCTGCTAGAAGTGCTGTCCTCTCTGGGAGCCCTCGAAGTTGTGTGGTCTTGGAGTACTCCTGTGCAAATAAGGGCTTTTAACCAGGCAAGAGGCCCTTTGAGTTGAAAATCAAACTGGAATGAACTTTCCAGCCAGAATATTGTGGTTCTTTTGTGCATCACATCAAAGTCCTTCTGTGGTATTTCTTGTTCAAAAAAACAATTTAAGGATTATTTGAGCTCTTTCAACAAAATTATTAGCTCAGTAGTCCAAGGCAGGGGTTTTTCCACCTTAGCACTGCTAGGAGCTTGGGCTGGGCAGTTCTCCATCTGGTGGGAACTGTTCTGTCTCAGGACATTTGGCAGCAACCCTGGTGTCTTCCACTAGATGCCACAAACAGTCCCCTGTGCTCCCCTGCTGTTAGGACAACCAGGAATGTCTCCAGACACTGCCAAATGTCCCTTGGGGAGACAAAAGATTGCCCAGCTAAGAAAGCTTGGTCTAAGGTAAAATCCTTACAGCACAAATTAGCAAGCACAAGTCCATAAAGTGTTATATTGAATTGTATTTATTTCAGAGTAATACTCTGTAGCCTGACTTCCACATAAAGCTTTTGGGGCTATATTTACATTACTGAGAAACTAAGAGAAAGCACAGTGATCACTACATTTTTTCCTCCTTTTTTATTGAATTCTTGCTATTTTCTTTAACTTGTAATCTGGTCCCTCAGGCACACCTTCGTGTAATGCCATGAACCCCCATATTCATCTGCACAACCCACACTTCACCCCAAGCATCCTGTAGGAACCGCAGCCCTGTGTCCCACACCCAACCCTTTCTCTGCCTTAACAAATATCTCCTGTCCTCACTTTCAGCCTGAAATTGTTGTCCAACTACTTTTTATTTGATTACCTAAATGGTTCTCACGTCTGTCTCCCTGGTATCCCTATGATCACGTCCTCAGTTCACTCTGATTTCCCATCCACACTCCACAGGAGCCTCCTGACCACCTCCAGTCCACCCTCCACACCACTGCAAAAACCAACTCTCAAAAACAAAAACAAGCCACTATTTCACTCCCTTGAATGCAGTCAAAACCCCAGAGTAGGCTTGTGAAGCCGTTCATAAAGTATCCCTTGCTTTCTATCACATTATCATAATGAATGAGTGAGAATTATATTCGCCCCAAGAATAAAAGCACTATAAAAACTTGATGTAGAAATTAAGTACATCAAATATTAAATATTATATATCTCATCATATTCAAGTAATGGCTTGTGAATACAGACTTGAACATATAAACCCCTGAGGTTTAGGTGCTTCCTAAATGAGAAGAATATAAAAACTCAGCACACATTCCCAAGAAATGCCAAAACCCAGCCTTGTTTCCTCCACTAGTGAATATAATTTCTATCTTAAATTTCCAAATAACCTCAGAGCAGCGTGAGTTTGTCTTAAATAGAATGATTACATGAGACAAACTCTAATCCTATTCTAGCATTGGTTCAAGATGATGTGAAAAGTTCTACGGAAAATTTGTTTAAGCAGAAACTTAAAGATAGCAGCAGCTATCTGTCTGGTGACCTGGTTGGATCTTCTGGGGTCATAAAATATCTGCTAATTCTCCATCTTCTTTCTCTACCTCTCTCTATATATTAATCTCTCTCCCTCTCCTGTTTTCACTCTACAGTGGAGGTCAGCAAGCTTTCTCTGCAAAGGATCAGACAGTAAATTTTAGTCTCTCGGGCTCTACTGGAGAGCCAGATTTGGCTTGCAGGCCATAAAGTTTGATAAATCCTTATCTAGAGTAAAAGTGCAAAAAGTGGCCAGGTGTG
Organism: Perodicticus potto; assembly: GCA_963574655.1. NCBI lineage: Eukaryota > Metazoa > Chordata > Mammalia > Primates > Lorisidae > Perodicticus > Perodicticus potto. The sequence goes on from CAUYRH010140480.1 coordinate 41,562, forward strand.
GTGACTCACACCTGTAATCCTAGCACTCTGGGAGTCTGAGGCAGGTGTACTGCTTGAGCTCAGGAGTTCAAGACCAGCCTGAGCAATAGCGAGACCCCATTTCTGCTAAAACCAGAAAAACTAGCCAGGCATTGTGGTGGAGACCTGTAGTTCCAGCTACTTGGGAGGCTGAGGCAGGAGGATCATTTGAGCCCCCAAATTTGAGGTTGCTGTAAGCCACAATGATACCACAGCACTCTACCCAGGGTGACAGAGTGAGACTCTGTCTCAAAAAGAAAAACAAAAGTGCAAAAAGTGAAAATTCAGTAGCAAGGTGGAAAGTTAGCAGCCTGTAATTGCATATATTCCCAGCGTTATGCTGAAGGCTGAGTAGGTGTTCTTCTACACGGTGTAGCCCACAGAGGAGCAAGTTACCTGCATGCCATGTTTGTGGTATGAGTATGGTGGGACCAGGATCTAAGTCTAAGTGCTCACCCTGAGCATAGCTTGCTTAGGATGACAAGCCATGAAAACTGTTCTCCCACCATTTGTTTCTTAGTATTAGAGAGCTTCCTGATCATTAGGACCTGAATATCCTCCATTGATGAGAAGACAAAACAAATGTGTACCTTCCTGTCCTTGTCTCAAAATTTCAACATTTAAGAGCATTTTCTTTCAAGTTTCTTTTCTGTTTAGGCCAGATGCTATCTTCAAACTGCTTCTAGGTTGAGACCTCAGAAATCTCTTTTGTTAGAATGAGAAAATCAACTGTAAAAAGACAATAGATACCTTTCATCCTTAAAGCGAGGTGCAGAAGCAAATTCTACAAGCCTTTGTATTAACAGAGTATTTGCTAGGATTTATTCTAGTTGTCCCTCTGCAAAACGTGCTCTCACTGAGATATAGTACATATGGTACAGACTAGACTGGCGCCATGAACCTGAACTATAGTAATGTGAAGCCACACGTAATTATAAATCTTCTAATAGATACAATAAAAAAGTTAAAAGAAATGAGTGAAATTTAATAATATTTTTTCTTAACCCTATGTAACCAAAATATTATCATTTCATTATATGAGCAATATAAAAATAATTAATAAAATACTTTACAGTACTCTTGTTCATGCCAAGTCTTCAAAACCCTGTGTATATTTTACACTTAAAGCACATTTCAATGAAGATTAGCTATATGTGGCTAATGGCTCTATATTGGACAGCACAGATCTAGGCTAAACTGTGTTATAAAAAGAATTAAAGAGACATTTCTGCGCATTATCATGAATCTATAGATTATCAAAGTAGGGAAAGACATCTGCGGCTTAATCCTTTTATCTGATTCCTTCATTATTTGAATAGAAACACTAAAAAACAGAAAATTAGATGAGTCCCTGAAAGTCATTCAGCTAATCAGAGTGGCAGAATCAAGACAACCAACCAGGCTTGGCGCCTGTGGCTCAATGGGCTAAGGCGCCAGCCATGTACACCTGAGCTGGCAGGTTTAAATCCCGCCCGGGCCCGCCAAACAACAATGCCAGCTGCAACCAAAAAATGGCCGGGTGTTGTGGCAGGCGCCTGTAGTCCCAGCTACTTGGGAGGCGGAGGCAGGAGACTCGCTTGAGCCCAGGAATTGGAGGTTGCTGTGAGCTCTGATGGCACAGCACTCTATCCAGGGCGACAGCTTGAGGCTCTGTCTCAAAAAAAAAAAAAAAAAAAGACAACCAACCATTTCTTATTTTCAATCTTAGCCATTAAATAAAGTCATAAAAAATTACAAAGAATAACTTATTAGGCCAACCTGGAGTATCAGGATTGCAAAGAATCAAATGTCCAATCACATGAGTTTCAATGGTACCTTTGATGCTCTTGTTGTCTAACCTAACAAGATCCCAGGCTGGTTGCATCAGAGGCACATCAGGGTCACCAAAAGTTCCCTCACCAAGAGAGAATATTCTGTTCTATTGCTAGTTTTACCCTCAGTTACCTTCCTCATGGTTGCAAGCTGGCTGTTTCTATCCCAAACAAAACCTCCGTCAAGAAGGATGTACAGAGAAAGAAAGGAAAAGTTCCTTTTCACACCTCCTTCAGAGGAGGGGAAAGCTTTTCCCAGAAGCCCCCCAAAGCAGAATTGTTCCATAAAATTAACAACCAGAACTGGGAGAGCTGCTTATCCTTAGACCAATCACTGGCAAGACCAATAGGATTACCAGGATTCTCTTAGGTTAATCATTTGACAGTAGAATGGATGTTGGGGTAACCAACCACAAAGTCTACCACACCTCTGAGTAAAAGCAATCACTGAAAAACCATTTGTAGTGGAAAGATAGTAATATCCACAACCCTGGAACTCTGCAAACACTTGTATTTTATTAGCCCCACACTCCATTTGGGTTTAATAAACTGATGACTCCACAAACACACATGAAATGACCTGACTGATATTATGCTTGTATTTCTTGACCTGAACCCCAGAATTGTAAGACAGAAAGCTATTATTTAAAAACAGAGATTCAACAGTCTTTCACTGTGGGTTGGTATAGACTAAATGTTTGTGTCCCCCCCCCCCCAAATTCATATGCTGACACCTAATCTCCATTGTGACAGTACTTATTGGTGGGGCCTTTGGGAGCTGATTAGTTTATGAGGGTGGAGACCTCATTAATGAAATTCGTACCCATCTAAAAGACCCCAAGGAGATCTTTTGCCCATTCTGCAATGTGAGGATACAAAGAGAAGACAGCCATCTATAAACCAAGAAGAGCACCCTCACCAGGCACTGACTCTGCTAATGCCTTGACCTTGGATGTCCCAGCTTCCAAAAATGCGAGAAATAAATTTTTGTTTATAAGTTACCTATTTAATGCTATTTTTGTTATAGCAGCCTTAAATAAAACAAGGGCCTATTCTTGTTTGGAAGGGATTGGAAGAGGCCTGCCATATATATTATATTTGATCCTTATAACCACCTGTGAATTAACTGTTAAAATCATTTCCATGGTGATCTAGGTCTCAGAGAAGCTAATAATTTCCTCAAACTCATGCAACTCTGAGGTTATTTAGATCCCAATTTCAAATCCTAATTTTTGACTCTAAGCCCAGTGCTAATTTTACTCCATGAATTGACTTTTACTCTAGAAACTTTCTCTTCTTTTTTAATCTTTATAAATAAACTTTGTAAAAGTTATAAGCAGAAAGAGAGCCCATATGTATATCCAAAATGGAGCAGCATTACTGAGAAAGCACAGTGCAAAGCAGGAGATGGCAAATAATAGCCCAGCCAATGCCTGGTTTATAAATAAAGTTTTATTGGAACATAGTCATTTGTTTACATATTCTTTATGGCTGCTCTCTCTCTCCCAGACCAGAGTTGAGTAGTTACAGCTGAAACCCTGTGGCTCACAAAACTGAAAATATGTACCATCCAGCTCTTTACAGAAAAATTTCCAACTCCTCATATAAAAAAAAGCTCCTGGAATTTGAAATAAAGAGGCCTGGATTTGAAACCTAGTTCTGACTTGATTTAATGGGTGTACACTCTTAAGTATGTTATTTACCTTCTCTGAATTCAATTTCCTTCTCTGAAAAGTAGGAATTATTCTTAGTTCAAGAAAACTTGAGAATTACATAAGCTTATGTAGGTGACAGTGGTTTATAATAGAAGTGTTAGCCAGTGCACATAAGAGAAAAGAATAGTTTGGCTCAAGTATTGGAGAAAAGAGGAAAATCTCATTTCTGTTCCATATTAGGTTTTCCTAACCCTAGAGCAAAAATCCGAATGAATAGGGATATTTTGCTTCCCAAGTTGTCAATGTTTGCTTTGCTGGGCAGTAGGTGACTGGGGGTTCAATGCCATGAGGTAAGTTGATAGGCATGTCTCTCACGGGCTTCCTACAGAAGCCTGAAGAATAGATCGGAAGTGAGTGGACACAAGAGGGTATCAGAATTGGCCAAGGCACACAATTCAGGGACCAGATGATTGCCTCAAAAGATTTCAAAGTTAGACTCAAAACACAAAGGCATTCTATTATTTCATTTTTTACCTATAAAATATGCTCATTTCCAACCACAATGGATGCACTGTCAGAAGAGCATTTACATTATAACATGAATTTTCAAAGCAAAAATATCCCATGAAATAATTTTTAAGACCTAACTTTATTTATGATAAACTCGTGTGAACACCTTCCTTATTGCTGACCTTGACCACGAATAGAAAAACGGTCACTTTTCTATTTTTAAGCCCTGTCAGCAAATATTTTTCCCACTTTGTTCTAGGCCACCCTGGCTTACAGAGCAAAAACTAAACAGTAAAATGGAGCAAAGTATAGTAAAAGGGGCCATTTACCCTGCTATTCTGACTGCCTATTACTAGCAATAGCTATCATCTCTAAACTGTTCAATAGTGAGTCCACACCAATAAGTGGAAACGTTTTTTATAAGTGCTGTATAATAATATCTGACATGTATACATCACTTTTCATCTGGAAGAATCCTCAAGTGCCATGTGTTGTATCCTGGGATCACTTCACCTACCAAAGAAACAGAACAGCTGCTGGAGTGCAAAATAGCAAGCCTTCCATACAGGTAATTCCATACAATTCTTAGATTTCTTGGAGAGAAAGCAAGAGGAAATATGTACCCCCGTTTCTAGCCCTCCAAAGCCTACCTAGTTTATGTTGTAGTTTCGCATATGCACAACCTGTGGACCCAAAAGATAACTTCTTCTCCCCTTTCTGCTTCACTGAAAGAGCTGTTTCTCAATAATGGTGACTTGAGGGCAGCGCCTGTGGCTCAACAGAGTAGGGCCCCGCCCCAATATGCTGCAAGTGGCAGGTTCAAACCCAGCCCTGGCCAAAAACTGTAAAAAACAAAAAAAATGGTGACTTGAGAAACCTCCTTTTTTATTATTTTTTAATTAATTAATTTATTTTTTATTTTCTCTGTACATGTACATGTGTTTATTTGGTCTCAACTTTTTGCCTTCACAAAATTAAAGAGGCTTAAAATTTCATAACAATAACAATGTTTAAGATAAGGACTAGAAACAAAAAGCTCGCAAAGAATGAATGAAGATAAATTGAGAAACCTCTTTTAAGCACTGATTTATCCTGAATGCTCCTTATTTAGAGAAGAGTTTGTGAAAATTAAATTTAAAAATAACACTAGTAGAAATGCCTTTGAAGCCAGACTGTTTTTTGATACCTGTTTCTGCTACTTTCTAGCAGTAAATTTGGGGCAGATTTTTAAATTTCTTTAACCTTATCTTTTTAAAAGGAGATACTAATACCTACTCCAAAGTTAGCTCATAAACTTAATGTGGCAAGCAGAGTTGTGAGGATAATACAGGCAGAAAAGAAATGTGTTTTCCTGCACTTCCATGGGGGGATGTCTGTAGGAAACAGCCCGTGTTCATTGATTAACTTGGGGGAGGGGTTTGAGAGTGGGTTCTATTATTTCTTAACAGAGAAGTTTACTTTAGTAATGGTAGTGCTATGGATTAGGAGTCAAGGATTTGATTTAATAATCTTTGGGTGTGTCAGTTATTTGATACTTCCAATTAACCCTGTCTACTAAAAGGAAAAAATAATATCCCTTACTCTCCTCATAAAGACTTAGAGGATAAATTAAGTAGTATTTGCAATAGGGCTCCACTTCCTCAGAAAATGGGCTGTGTAAAGATAATGTTACATTACTCTGGTTATGATCTTTGACTAAACCCAGATTAGAAAGAAAATAATGAATAAAAGGAAAAGTTTCAGAAAGGATATATTAAAATACACAGATAAAAAGGAACACAGATGCCATCTAAAAGTGACCCCCGTTAGGCCCCTGCCCCTTACAATAAAAGTTCAGAGGATGTAGAAAATAGAGAGTGAGCTACCTGGTTTTTCTGGATTATAGTATATGCACTTAGCAGACAGTTAGTAGGAACTTACTATGTGCAAAATATGGTAATAGGAGTATTTCATTCCCAGATCAAACTTGAAGATGTTCAGTTCAACAAGCATTCTTTGATGCCTACTATGGACAAAGACCCATGCTCTGTATCATTACTAATGAGCTATAAAGATGAAGAAAACTTCATCTTCCAAGCTAAAGGTCCATGCAGATAAATAAAGCTATGTCATAGAAGAAAAGATGTAAAATATATGGTATAATTGTAAAAAGCATGAACTTTGAAATTGGCTAATTGTTTTTTAAAAAAAACTAGCTTCATCATTTACTGACTGTGTGACTCTCTCCAGATTTTTTCTTTCTTCATACTTTATACAGTTGTTTTAAGCATGGAATAAGTTTATAAGTGAAAGAACTTTCCAAAGACCCTGGCTGATAATATTCGCTCAAGTATATTAGCTTTAAACATATTGAAAGTTTTTCCATGACTATTTACTAATAATTGGGAATATTGCAGATTTAGAACAGTGATTCTCAACTGGGGTGAGCTTACCCCCAAGTAACATTTAATGATACTCGAAGACATGTTTGGTTGCCGAGCTTGGGTGGAATGCTACTTGGTAGACAGATAGAGGCCAGGGATACTGTTAAAAATCCTACAACAAACAGGACAGAGTCCCACAACAAAGAATTTTCCAGTTCAAAATTTCTCTGGACCTAAAGTTAAGAAACCCTGGGTTAGAGAAAAGTATCTATTTATGTGTTGCTCTATCCATCTATACATTCATCTATCCATCTATCTATCCATCCTTCAGCCAAAAGTTTGGTTTGGATCACCTAAACTGATTTAATTGCTGCTAAGTTGATGGAAAATAAAAAAAGCACACGGTGTCTCTAAAGTAAACTTCTGAGCACGTGTGAAAACCTACAAGATGAGAAAAAATCTTGGTACTATTGCTGATCAAATTTGAAGTCCATTCTGATTAAGACATTAAACATAGAAACCAGGGCATTGCTGGTAGAAAGTACGATTTAGTGATTCTCGCCTCTCTGTCATTGAAGAAGGAACTGAAGTAAAAGTAAAATAAAATAGAAGCAGCCAAAACAGAGGCCACTAAGGCCATTGAAACTCACCTGGAGAGTAACACGTTTAAAATCCAGCCTCAGGATCCTACTGCTTTACTGAAGGAAAAATGAGAAAACTTGAAGTACCATAGAAAGAAATTTCTGGTCTGTCTCCTGGGGCAATGGATCTCCTATTCAAGTAAATAACTCTTTTATGAGATAGAGAGTGAGAAAGAGAAAGATGTTACAATACAATCAGTCTCCCACGAGGCAGATGGTGGGTACAGAAACGGTGAGCATCGAGTCTTAGGAGAGCAGGCAGCCCCAGGGAAGCAGTCAAGAGCCACGGCCAAGTGTGGTGGATTCTAGGCTGCAAAGGAGTGAATGCACAGGGAGGCGACAGCATCAATGCACTGCGTTTTATTTATTTGCAGCAGAGAAAGCTGCAGAAAAGAAAAGTCATCGGCTAAGGGAAAAAGTGCTGGGGAAAGGGAAACTGATCTATCTTAGAAGGCTCTTTTAGGGCCCAGAACCCTAAAGTATAGCACATAGTCATTGAAGAAATGTAGAGAGAACTCTTAAGTGCAGTTATAATACACACAAAAGAGAAAGGGTCATTTCTCACCGTCTGAGAAAGCAGATTGAGACACTTTACAAAACAGTCCAGTCTAGAGACATTTTACCCACTCACTGTGCTTTTGGAATGATTGCTAGTTAGCATTATCAGGTTTTATTATAGTTAGTTTTCCTATTCCCATTTCATTAAAATGTTCAAATGCAGCAAATATTGAGCCCCTGCTATGAGCTGACACAAGTCTCAACGTTTACAGAGATTAGAGTCAGCGCTCGAGTGGAGTGGGATAAAGTGTTGTGGGAGGCATCAAGTGTGGCATAGGGAGCATCCCATTAAGCTACAAGTTACAACAAAAGAATATTTTAAACACAAGTAAGATGCTCTGAGTCCAAAGGAAGAAGAAAAATTAAATCTGATCAAAGGAATTGGGGAAAATTTCACAAAGGAGGCAACGTTTGAGCTGACCCTTTATCCTCCCTATATGATAAAGATATTCTCAAGCAATTCATTTTTTGCTAACAGCTTAATCTAAGCATTTTAACAAGTATGTAAGCAGAACATGAATGGAGCCTAAATTCACAAACTGGATAGAAGAAAATTCAGAAAAGAGAAATAGTATGGGTATAGCATCAAGGTACCCAAATCTGGGCAATTGCAGCAACTACCCTGATTCAATTTACCTAAAGAGAAGATAACATCGAGGCAGGGTTGGTGGAGTGTTGTCACAGAGCGGCAACCTGAACGGAGTGTGAATGAATGTTCGTGAACTGGTGTACTTTCTTAGACATCAGAGGACCCTTTAGCCACCCACCAGTGCCTGGTTCGAAGAGGAAAGAGAGGCTCCTAGCTGGCCCCCTCATAGCAACCAGAAGCAAGGGACAGGACAGAGCTGTACACAGCATCTGCAGTATTTGCAGTCTGGGGCCACTTAATACAGAGGCAAATAGACGTTTATACCCAAAGGCCTTATTTTATTCATAAATTGTGAATTAATTAATGTTCATGACAAAGATCCTGAATCATTAAGGAAGGCTTAAATGTTATTCAGTAATTTCTCTTCAAAAACTAGAGTGATATGAAAGATATTTTAGAAAAATAGGCAAAAGAGACATTGTGACATTTACAAGGCTAAAGCCTACATAAGGAATCGACTCATTGAAAACAAGTCATACCTGAAGTTATGAACAAAAAAATGCAATTAGTAGTATAATTGGTCTTTTGTATTAAAATATATTTTAAAGCATCAATAATTAAAGCAGTGTTATATCACCTCTGGAATAAATGAACAGATTAAGGGAATGAACGCATTTCCAGAAAGAAACTAAAATACATAGATAAATTTAAAATATAATAACAGTGCTACAACAAATCAGTGAGGTAAAAAATGGGCATTTTTTTTTCTCTTTTTTCTTTCTTTTCCTGTTTTCTTTTTCTTTTTTTTCCTTTTTTTTTCAAAAACTGTATTTTCCCAAAATGTTGCAGATCAGTTATAGCAAACAGAACGGCAACTGTCGAGGAAAACTGTCACTCTAGGCTCCTGTTTGACCACAGCAGCTAAATGGAAGCAGATGCAGCTTCGATAAGGGCCACAAAAATGGGCATTTTAATAAAGAGCGTTCAGACCACTGAATGGCCATCTAGAAAGGGTAACATCGAATCTATATCTCCCATTGCACACCAGTGCAAACTCCAAATGCATCAGTTTTAGATGTAAAAATGCAATCAGGAATGTATAGAAAGAATGTGTGAAAACCTAAGTATAAAAACAATGACTCATAACGGCAAACAAAACAGAAACAAAAGCAAACTATAAACAGAAAGACAAATATTGGGGAAAATATTTACAGCTCTTGGAAATTGGAAAAGAAATAAGTAACAGAATGATAGAAAAATGGTTAAAAGACATGAATAGAGAGGACGTAGAAAAAAATACAAATGGCCCTTGAACATCTGAAATCAAAGCACGATTTCCCTCCTAATTAAAGGCTACATTGACATAACATTTTTTCACCTATCAAGTGGTAAAAGTTCCTGAAGTTTTACAACACATTTTTTCTGGCAGGACTGCCAAGTAAAGAGGCGCTGACCTGTAATGCTGGTGTGAGTGCAAAACAGTACCACATCTAGAAAGGGGAAATAGCCACCCCATCTGCCAACTCCTGCCGAGATTGCTGAAGCATTTATCCACTGACCCAGAAATCGCACTTTGGAGCCTATTCACTCTAGTGTCATTTTAAGTAAGAAAAGATTGTGCAAAAAAGGGTGAAAAGTAAAAACAAATGTTCATATTTACTTGCGTGTAAATAAAACCACCAGGAAAGCACGAACGGAGTAAGAAGGCTTATCAGTAGGCGGCAGGAGAGAGTGAGATTTCTCCTTGTTTACCTTTTCTTATCTTTATTTTATATGGGTATTAATTTCACAAACGAAATTTTAAAATTAGAGACTGTTGCAATGCTTTCCTAACAGCCATTTGGATGCCATTTTAACCACTTTCAAAATGTTCATCATACTGTCAATCTGATTATGTCAGATTAAAATTCTTGGTATTTTCTCATTGCTTGCAGGAGAAAAAAATCCAGCTTCCTATATGGCATCTAAGGTCCTCCCTAATTTACTCCTCTGTACATCGTCAGTACTTTCTTACTTTCCTCCAAGCAGACCCCTACTCGTTTTTAATGTTCAACTTGAGGCATTGCCCTCCCGGTCCTCTTTCCTCCTGGCTGGCATAGGTACTCTGCCTCACATTACATTTCAGCCACAGCCCCTGTTTCTCTTTCTTTTTCTTTCTCTTGGCTTGCCTGAGTCCCTGGAAAACCACCTTGTGCATCTGAGCCCCGATGTCTGGTGCACATTGGACAGTGGGTGTTTACCAGGCAGGTGAGTGCTGGATTAGACAGTGTGGCAGTCACCCGGCTACTGCCATAAGCTCACACTGCACTGCTACAACCTGCCTTGCATGAAAGGGAGCTGAACCTACACAAACCACAGTTCTGTTGTGCCAGTGGCTCCTCCCCAGGTGTGTCCGGAAGAGTTCTCTCTTAGGAAGCACAGGAGAGAGACTGCAAGGTTTTGGGAGGGGGCAGGACTCCTTCTTTCCTTTTTGTAGATTTCCACTTGTCAGAGGCATCCGGCCTCATTTTTTTTTTTTTTTTTCTGAGACAGAGTCTCACTTTGCCATCCCTAGTAGAGTGCAGTGGCATCACAGCTCACAGCAACCTCAAACTCTTAGGCTCAAGCAATCCTCTTCCCTCAGCCTCCCAAGGAACTAGGACTACAAGTGCCCACCACAACACCCAGCTATTTTTAGAGATGAGGTCTTGCTCTGGCTCAGGCTGGTCTCCGACCTGTGAGCTCAGGTTGCCTTGGCGTTGCCTGGCTCAGGTTTCCTTACCTGCCTTGGCCTCCCAGAGTGCTGGGATTACCGGCATGAGCCACTGTGCCCGGCCTGCCTCATTTCTTCACTCCTATTAGTGTCCATGTGTTCTAGTAGCAGCAACTAAATTTTGTTTGCTGTCAGTTTTCCCAACATTTAAAAACTAGCCACATCACACCCTCTCAAGGACCTCAGTAACATCTGAGCAGCACCCTCCCCAGATGACCCTCCCCAGATGGCCCTCCTCTGTTCTAAGGGGTTGTTCGTCCAAGCTCCTAAATTGAAATAATTGTAAACTCTTCCCTTTATTCTCTCAACCCTAAGGCTTAAAGTTGTTTTCTGTAGATACTACTACAGAATCTTAAAATCCTTTTGTGCCTTTTCAATTCATAAAGAATAGTTAACAATTCCTTTCTTAAAAATTTTTAGATAAATATAAAGGTACATAGGATTGTTTGCATTTGTTAGATGAATTCTGAGTTGTAGTTGTGTCCTTCAACCAGGGAGTGTGCCATATAGCTGTGCATTGTTCCTATTGGGTAGAACTTGTCAAATCCCCTCCTCCCTTCCTCCTTTCTTGAATTTAATCGAGTTTTTCTTTCACATAAGCAGGTACTTGTTAAACTACTAGTTTCAAATGAGTATTGAATATCAGTGATGCTTTTTTTACCATCCATGTGATATTTTACTTAAGAGAGTGCTCTCCAAATCCACCCCAGTTGTTACAAAAGATACAAAAATCGGTGGGCGGCCGGGAGCGCGTGGCGGACTCGGCAGCAGTGGCCAGTAGTTAGTTAGTTGTTAGTGTCAGTTGCTCGGTGGCGGAGACTGAGGTCACAGGGAAAAGGACCGGACAGGAGGCGATGGTGGTCACTGCTGCGGTGTGCGCCCCTCAGGAAAAGAATATTTGAGGTCCATCTGTAAGGAAGGAAAAGGAAGCAACAACATAATGCCTAGAGCTGGAGCCAGTTAAACCAGTAAACATTGCTGTCTCAGAGAAGTTAAGGAATGATAAGAGAGGAAGAAAGGACATTCATCTTAGAAAGATTCAAAGCACTTCAAAGTTTTGAAGGAATATAATGCTAATTGCTAAAACCACCTTTGTTACCAGAATGGATGGAATTCTTCATGTTTAAATGGGCAATGATAATATCAGGACAGATTAGATTAGAACTTCACCTTTCTACAAAATAAGAGAACTGGATTGATTCTCTAAGCTTTCCCAGTTTAGAAGTTTCTAACACATTCAAGAAGTACATAAGGGGGAGGAGCCAAGATGGTGATCTGTAGCCAGCTTTCCACAGAGGTTCCCATCCAAAAGGACTGTTAAAGGACAGAAACTCAGCAAGAAAGCCGATGGTTTGGATCTGAGCCAAAAGAAAAGGTCGAAGCACACATCAACCCTGCTGGGGAGACCTGAGACCCCGCGGACACAAACAAAAAGGTACAGAGCACATCACCAAGCAGACAGGAGTCCCCTCCCCCATGAAGGAGGTTCGCCATACCTCCATACAAACAAGCCAGCAGAGTCCGGACGTCCTCCCATCCTACCCCATGGGAGAGACCTTCTAAAAACCAGACCTCCTTCCCCTTCTAGGGTGC
>CAUYRH010140482.1:0-32945 GCA_963574655.1 Perodicticus potto
TATTAAATCATAATTGTGTACATTGGTGCAATCATGGGGCACAATGTGCTGACTTCATATACAATCTGAAATATTTTCATTGAACTATTTAACATAGCCTTTATGGCCTTTTAATCACTATATGAACACATTTATATTCTACATTTAGTAATTTTCACTTGTACCCTTGTAGAATCTATTCTTTTGTCGTTCAAAATTGTTGTGCAAAACAATCTGTAAAATCCTTTTTAGTTCCTTGGCAGCACCCAGTCAGCACAGCGGAAGCTTCCCCCGTTTGCCTCCTGCATTCTTACCATGTAGCACCTCGTTTCGTTCGGAGTCACGAAAGCCCAATTCCAGCAGATTAGTCTTTAGCTCCTGGTTCCCTTGTGGTTTCAGATTTATGAATCCGTGTTTATCACCTACTTTCAGCTCAACGTCAGTGTGGTCTGCAAAACCACGCCAGCCTCCAGAGCTCCCGTTTCTAACTACTGATACAAGTCTTTGCTTTTGATGAAGTTTATTTGGGCATCTTACGTTGGGAGCACATGCCAAATGTTCTCAGCTATCCGCACTGGCACACACAATGCTGCTGCAGTTATGTTTTATTGTGGCATGAATGGGTGTTACTTTCAGAACACCTTAGAATGAAGGAAGTCCTTGAATTGTGGACTGTACGACCGTGTATAACATTGGCAAAGGATAATATATTTAATTCATTATTTATAATGGAATATAAATGATGTAATAAGGTAACCAGAGCTATACATAGCACCATTCCAGCTGCATGTTTTCAGAAAAATATCTACAACATGGGATTTCCCCTTACCATTGCTACAGTCCATGAGAGGCAGGTGAACTGGCTGCCATGCCAATTTTGATTTTATTTGGCCACAGGACTCACTGATGTCCCTGAATCTCCTTGCTGAGTGTATGCACAATTTTTTTCATTCATTTCCAAATGAACAATTAATGTTCACTGTTTTTCAGGACAGTGCCTGTGAATCAATCGTAAGTGCACACTATGGGATTCTATCCAGTTCAGATTAAGACCTTGATGTCTTAGCCACCAAATCTACCCTGTCCACAGTGATAAATGCAGGAAAGCTGATCACAATAGCTTGAGGTTTGAAAAGCCTTAGCGTAGAGCAGGGAAGTTGTGACATAAGCAGTTTTGAAGTATGTTTTTAATCTCAATTACAACATTGGGGTGGAAAATGAACCCTTGAAAGTGGAGGAGGTAGAGTGTGACAGAACCACAGACAACCCTGGTCACGGCCCCTTGGCGTTCCACACACAGAGCCTAGTCCCGTGATTCGGGGCCAGATGTGGGTGTTAGGCAAGTGTGGTTAGGTGAGGTATGTGAATTGTAATGTACTTGGTGGGGAAGGGATTTATCTTTACACTCCCATAAAACTCATTAATTATGAATTAAACTGTAGTGTTTTTTAGTGCAAGTTGAAACAGCATTTTTGAATGCTGTTAGTTGAAACACAATGAAATGTAGCTCATGGTAATCTCAAAGCAGTTTACATAGGAACTTATTTTCATTTTGACACTGTTTTCCATTAAAATTCATATGAGGAGAAAGACATAAAAATGTTTGTGGTTTTTTCTGAATGGAAAAACCACTAGTGAATGATCTCAGCTGTGGAGGGAACAACTCTAAAATTCTGGAAAAGTCATAAAAAATACATTTTTTTTTCTTGTTTTCATTCTTCCAGTAAAGAAGAAAGTGGTAGCCAAAATTTTCAAAAGCATTCAGTGACAAAAAAGCCTTTCTATTCTTGGTAAATTTGAAAATTATCCTTTTCTTTGACAACATATGTTTATTTATATAACAGTAGCAAAGCCATATACCTTTGAGGTTTGAACGAAATCCAACATAATTTTTTTTTAAGCCTCTGGTGAATTCCTCAGTAATAAACTATGGTCACGTGACCATCAATATTCTCTTCCAAGAAATTTTTGATGAGTAATAACTCTCAAAAAAAGTCTACTTTTAGTAACTCCTTACACAAAATGCAGGCATACCTCTTTTTGTTACACTCTGCAGACTTAAATTTCTTTTACAAATGGAAGATTTATAGTTTAAAGCAAATCTATTAGTGCCATTTTTTCAAGAGTATAAGCTCACTCTGTATCTCTGTGACAGATTTTAGTAATTCTTGCAATACTTCAAGCTTGCTCAGTATTATTACATTTGTTACGACGACCTGTGCTCAGTGACCTGTGATGTCACTATTTATTGTAATGGCTTCGAGGCACTTTGAGTGGTACTTGCATAAGATGGCAAATTTGATGTCATGTGTATTCTGGCTGCTCCACTGATGGACTATTGCCCCATCTCTCCCTCTCTTTTCCCTAAGACATAACAATATTGAAATTTAGGCCAGTGACTAATCCTACAATGGTCTCTAAGTGTTCAAGTGAAAGGAATAATCTAGTATCTCTCAATTTAACTCAAAAGCTAAATGATTATGCTTAGTATGGAAAGCATGTCAAAAGCCACAAAAGGCTGAAAACTAGACCTTTTGGGCCAAACAGGCAGGCAAGTTGGGAATGTAAAGGGAAATTTGTTGAAGGAAATTAAATGTATCACTCCAAGGAACACAAGGATAATAAGGCAAGAAAGGCTTTTTGCTTATATGTCCCCACTTTAGTGGTCTGAACAGAAGATCAAACCAGCCATAGTTTTCCCTTACATCAAATCCTAATCTAAAGAAAGGCTCTAACTCTCTTCAATTCTATGAAAGCTGGAAGAGATAAGGAAGATGTAGAAAGAAAGTCTGAAGCTAACAAAGGTTGATTTGTGAGGTTTAATGAAGGAAGGCTTGTCCATAAAAGAAAAGTGCAAGGTGAAACAAGAGCTGATGTAAAAGCTGAAGCAAGTTATCCAGATGATACCCAGAAGATCTAGCTAAGAGAACTGATGAAGATGGCTACACAAAATAACCATTTTCAATGTAGACAAAGAAGATTTTTATTGGAAAAGGAAAGCAATCAAGGCTAGAGGAAGTATGTCAAAACCTGGCTTCAAAGCTCCCAGGACTATCTTCAGAGGCTGACTCTTTTGTTAGGGGAGAAGTCAGCTAGTGACTTTAAGTTGAAGTTGATGCTTGTTTACCATTCTGAAAATTCAAAAGCCCTTAAGAATTATGTTAAATCTACTCTGCGTGTGTTCTGTAAATGGAACAACAAAGCCTAGATGCCAGCACATCTATGTAGAGTACGGTTTACTGAATATTTTAAGCCCACTCTTGAGACCTACTGGTCAGCAACAATAACAACAAAAAGATTCCTTTCTAAATGTTACTGATGCTGACAAAGTGCCTCGTCACCCAGGAACTGATGGAGATGTGCAAGGGGATTGATGCTGCTTCACACCTGCCAGCACAATATTCACCCTGCAGCCCACAGCTCAAGGAGTAGTTTTGACTTTCTTGTGTTATTATGTATGACGTACATTTTTAAGTCTGTAGCTGCCATAGACAGCTGGGAAAAGTAAATTGAAAACTTTCTGGAGAGGATTCTCCATTCTAGATGCCATTAATATTTGTGATTCCTGGAAGGAGGTCAAACTGTTAATATTGGCAGGAATTGGGAAGAAGTTAATTTCAATCTTTACGGATACATTTGAGAAATCTATGACTTCAGGGAAGAAGATAACTGCAGATGTGGTGAAATAGAAAGAGAACTAGGATTAGAAGTGGAGCCTAAAATTGTGACTGAATTCCTGTAATCTCAGGGTGATACTTGCAGGGATGATAAGGTGCTTCATACAGATGAGCAAAGAAAATATTTTTAAGAGCTAATCTACTCCTGGTGAAGATGCTCTGAACACTGTTAAAATGACAACCAAGGATTTAAAATATTTTGTAAACTTGGTTGATAAAGCAGCAGCAGGGTTTGAGAGGATTCATTCAAGTGGTGAAAGAAGTATAAAGCAGGTAAAATGCTCTGGAACAGCATCAGAAGCTACAGAGAAAACTTAAGAAAAGGGAAAAGTTGATCAATACAGCTGACACTGTTGTCCAATATTCAGCAACCACCACCCTGAGCAGTTAACAGCCATCACAAGGAGACCTTCTGCCAAAGAAATGTTTATGGCTGAGATGATTGCTAGTATTTTTTTTTAGCAATAGCATATTAAATTAAATTAATTAATTAGTTTATTTATTTATTTATTATTTATGACAGAGTCTCAGTCTGTCACCCTGGGTAGAGTGCTATGGCATTATAGCTCGCAGAAACCTCAAATTCTTGGACTCAAGTGATCCTCTTGCCTCAGCCTCCCAAGTAGCTGGGACTATGGGCACCTGCCACAACACCCGGCTGTACTTTCTTTTCTTTTCTTTTTTTTTTTTTGAGACTGGGTCTTGCTCTTGCTCAGGATGGTCTCAAACTCATGAGCTCAGGTGGTCCACCCACCTCAGCCTCCCAGAATGCTAAGATTCCATGAGTGAAGCCACTGAAACAGCCTCCCACAATAAAATATCTTAAAATTAAGGTCTGTACATTTTTAGACAAAATCCAATTGTATACCTAATATGCTAATGTGTAATGAAAAGGTAACTTTTATGTATGTTGAAAAACCAAAACCTTGTGTGATTTGCTTTACTACAATATTCCTTTGTGGTCATTTGGAACTGAACTTGAAATATTTTGAAGTCATGCCTGTATCATTTACTTGAAGGACACTTTGAGGGTTTTAGTTGGGGGTTGAGTAGGGAAGAGAGATTTTTTTCATGTGTATGTGTGTGAAAAAGTGAAGGAAAACTGATTTCTTTATGATGTGCAATCTAAGAAACAGATCTCTGTTTACCATTCCAACAAGAGCAAAAATTTTCACAGTGAGTGTGCCAGGACACTTCTGTTTTTTCGGTAAGATGTTTCAGGACAGTCAGTCAAAGAAGGCTGGTTCCAACATATGTCATTTGTGACTTTCTCCAGTTGGGCAGACATCCTGGAACTTACTGGGGGCTGTAACGACCACCGCAGAATCCTGTATGTTTACAGGTGAAATTTATCCTCTCAATGTCTGAAGCTTATGCAGCCTCCTCATCATCTGGATGTAATTAATTGTCCGAGTGATATTAACAGCAAAAGAACTACCATTAATACCAAGGTGCCTCAGTAGATTTATATAGTTCAGAAATCCCTGGCAGATAAAACTGTAACACAATTCAAGACAAAATATCTCTCCCCAGTAGTTTGCACTGAGAGTACTATAAATGGCCTGCCATCTTGTCCAAAAAGGCAAGCAAGAAGTGATTTAATTACCAGTTAAAATATCTGGAATGGACTTTATATTTTAAAATTACTAGTAGTTCCATTCTTGTACTTGTAATCCTACATGTTTGACTTAACCTCAATATTCTTTTTTTCTTTTTTTTTTAGAGATAGAGTCTCACTTTGTTGCCCTCAGAGTGCTGTGGTGTCACAGCTCACAGCAACCTACAACTCCTGGGCTTAGGTGATTCTCTTGCCTTATCCTCCCAAGTAGTTGGGACTACAGGCACCCACCACAGCACCTGGCTACTTTTTTTGTTGCAGTTTTGTCAGGGTCAGGTTTGAACCCACCACCTTTGGTATTTGGGGTTGGCGCCCTACTCACTGAGCCACAGGCACTGCCCAAACCTCAATATTCTTAATAATCCTTGGAGCCAAACTTTTACCTAGAGGACCTGGATGTTTTATATCACTTGTCCAAACCTGAGCTTGTCTTTGGCAGTTCATAGAATTACGATGTGGATACTATTAATATTTTTATGCCATTCTCAGACTAAAATCCATATCTAAACATTAGACTTTAATATTTCAACAACTTACTAAATATCCTCAAGTGCAGGATATTCTTACTAAATGAAACCTACAGAAATCTGTAGCACATGTAAATAGATACTAGAAGAGCCAGAGGAAGAATTTTTGCCTAATTGATAGAAATGGATGTACAAGTTCCATCCATTTCCCCCAAAGCTTCAATATCTGAAAAAAAAATTGTAAACATAGTTCTCAAAACATGATCTCATGTGAAAATGTGATTGATTCTTCAGATTAAATAGGGCTATTCTGAAAAAAAAATTGAATAATGGTGAATTTTACCCTCCAATGAATAAATGTAAAACAGCTTTTGCGTCAAAGCTTTGGGGATTGAAATTCTAATTCTACCACTTTGCATAAAGGTTGCCCTTGATTTAGTTTGCCCTTATGAGCCCATTTCTCACATGTCAAATGGTAAAATAAATATATACCCTGTGATTTTATGCAAGGATCAGACAAAATAAATGCAATCACCAATACAGTTTCTAGAGCACAGTTGATATTCAAAAATTAATGTTTCTTTTACTTTCCAGAACCTCACATTTCATTGGACTTTAACATCCATTTGTGTCCAGAACCATTCAGCTAATTGATTGGATTAGCCTCATTGTGGTAGCAGTTGAAAGATACTAAAAATGAAATATTAATATGTAATATGTTATTTTTCAACTAGAGAGGCAGACATAATCTCATGGAATGATTGACATTTGCTTATCCATCACAGATGTGTATTTTTGTGTTTATCTGTGTGAGAAAGTCACTAACCACAACTAGGTAGAAAGAGAAAACTCCTCAGAAAAGAAGAGTGGCCTGAACGTGCGTTAGTTTGGTCTCTCCCTTTTCCCAGTGTCTCTGGTCATTGCTACTTACTTTATTTACTAGTCACATAGACCATCTGTGGGATGGGTGTGTGTATGTTTATTTTTATCCTATTATGAGTGTGTGTGTTCCCCAATGTTTAGTGTTGACCCTGAAAAGACATTAAGAAAGATCAGTGGCGGGGTCTAGGTGGAATGTAATGATAGATTGCTAAAGGAATAACCCCAGAAGAGACAACCAGAAGTTTAGTAAAAGAGAAATACATATTAATGCATTGCGCAGAGATTTTTTTTGCTCAAGGAGAATTCATGAAATTGTTTTCCTCTGTAGGGATTTCATGATGCTTTGACTTGTAGCAAACTGTACCATTCATTTAGCGCTTGGGACATCTGCCCTTTATCTAAAAATGTTTAGAGCCCCAGGAGAAGCTGAAATAGAAGGCTTTCTTTATATTATAGTGATGAACCTTTTATAAAATAAACAGAGAGAAGAATCCACAATTTATACCATCGTTATATTTTATCACCAACTTTTATTTATTTGACATAAGAATCAATACATACATTATTTTTAATCATTATTGTTTTCCTTTCTGAAAACATTGATTTATTGAAGAGAAACCTCTGTCTGGAAGCTCTGAGTGCCTTACTTTTTATATTTCTAGTAGAAAACAAAACTTCTGTATGTATGTCTAGCTGTTAACTATTACCAGCAGCTTGGAAGACTAGGAAGAAAAAGTCTGATAAGTCAGAATTGAATATTTCATAGATTTTGGCAGTGAATTTCAAGAGTAATGCAAAGTGAGAAAATCTTGCTATTTCTTTTTCTTCTTTGAAAATAATTGAAGAACTCAAAATGTGCTGGCACTAAAACATATACATCTAAATTTATTTTTACCTTAATCACATTATGTTACCTTACCTTACTTTAATAAATGTATACCCCAAGCAAATAATCTGGATAGATGCATAACCTTGCATTTTAAAAATTACAGACAAAATAGAGAAGGGAAAATGTCTCCAAGCTACAAAATCTTTGCTTTTGTTGGGTGTAGCACAATTGCCATTAATCCAGATGACTCATATTTGGACTGCTAAAGCACACAAAATATTCCTCTCCCTCCCTCCTCCTTTCTCTCTGACCTTTTCTGTTTCTCTCACTGTGTTGGTATCTCCCTCGATTCTTTTTTCTGTTTTCTTCCTTCCTCATCTTCCGTACTCATAATTCACATACGCTGAAAATACGTCACGGTGTGTGAGTAAATGCACAGACCCCTGATGTACAAGACCAGAATTCGAAGGCATCCTAGGACAGAATAATAAACAAGGAAGAATTACACTCCCAAAATTAATGGTTTTATCCTTGAAAGCCTTTCATCAGATTGTTTTCATGGACAATCTTATTTGGTTTCTCTGATACTTCTGGAAATACCCCTTCCATTTTTGCACATAAACCTTGGCTTACTAAGGATATTTTTACATAGTGCTTAAAACAGTCATTAAAACTCACATGAGTCTGATAAAATATTACTTATATTTAAACTTTTATTGTTTCCAGACAACCCAGCTCTTTCTTTAATTGATATGCTATTTCTACTACATTTATTCATTTATTTATTTTTATTTTTTTATTTTTTGCCATTTTTGGGTGGGGCTGGGTTTGAACCCACCACCTCCGGCATATGGGCCTGGCACCCTACTCCTTTGAGCCACAGGCGTTGCCCTATTTCTACTACATTTAATTGCTACCATATCACTATATCTGCTTCAGGTCTAGACTTAGCAGCTTATGCCAGACTGAGTGTACTGGATTCAGCTACAGCGTATCTTCAATTTCTTTAACCAAATAAAAGCCAAGATTGGGTCCTCACAACAAAATGCTACTATATAAGCCGTGGTTACAGAAAATCTTCATTCACAGATCATTTTGTCTCTGGTGAAATTAATTTTGGAGCCTCAAGTCTGCCAGTGAAGCCACGGAAGTTTAATTTTTCTCTCTCATTAGAGGCATGACCTATTGGACCCAAGACTAAAATTTCAAGTTGTGTATTTAGATTTGGGGTACTGACCTTTTACAGGTGAGTAGCTAGTAAAAATATCACAGAAATACTTTACAATGATCTAAGAATTGAATAAAATGGAAAAATGTCTCAACCTTCCTAACAGTAGCAATTCTAGACTCAGATGTATAAAATCTGGTACCAACTAGTCTCCATTATGGTTTTGTGTTCCACTGAATTTAATTCAATAATTTATTGGGCTTCTATGTACCAGAATCTATGCCTAAAGCAGAATTGAAGATGGAAGCTACATAAATCCTACCTCGCACAAACTCACATATAGGGGAGAACTCAGAAAACATACAAATAGTGACCCTTCCCTTCAAGGCACAGGGCTCAAAAAACATAGGTCCTCCTCCAAGTTGTATGTCACCCTGTTGGGTACCCATTTCAAGTCCATTAAATTTAATGCAACAAACATTAATGAAACAAATTCAACAATAATTGGGAATGCCAATGTTTGGGGACATGGAAATAAATTTTTCTAAATTTTTCTAGAAGTCTTACATTGTAGGATTTGTTTGGGGTTCATTTTTCTCATAATGGATGTGGATATGCATGCCCATTTGTGCCAAAAGTAGGGTGAAGCAGAGATCAAATAACTTTGAACATCATGGAACTTGAGATCTGACCTAGGATCTGTCTTACTAAGTTTGTTGTTTTTGGTTTTGAGAAAATGGAGTCATTAATAGTCAATGTAATATTAAATATTTCCTTCACTGACCTCTACATTCTGAAATGCCTAGAAATAAAGCTGCATCACTGGAACAAATCTCGTCTGGAAACTGTAAGTTAAGATCTATTCCCAAGAGCAAAGGAAGTCTTCATTAGCACATAGGAATATACGGGGGCTCATAACAACAGACTTTAATGAAGGATGAATAACAGAACCCATGCTTAGAAAGATATGCTGAGGCGCGGCGCCTGTGGCTCAATGAGCTAAGGTGCCAGCCACATACACCTGAACTGGCAGGTTCGAATCCAGCCCGGGCCTGCCAAACAACAATGACGGCTACAACCAAAAAAAAATGGCCAGGCGTTGTGGCAGGTGCCTGTAGTCCCAGCTACTTGGGAGGCGGAGGCAGGAGACTCGCTTGAGCCCAGGAATTGGAGGTTGCTGTGAGTGTGATGCCACAGCACTCTATCTAGGGTGACGGCTTGAGGCTCTGTCTCAAAAAAAAAAAAAAAAAAAAAAGATATGCTAAAAAAGAAGACCTGATAGGTAGATTAAAATTGGTAAAAATTCAGAAAGCTACATTTTAAATAAGATTTTATAACATTTTCCTTTCTGGTATCTGCAAAAAAAAAAAAAAATTCTCAAAGGATATATATCAATTTTTTAACACTGAATACCCATAGTGATAGGATAATTATAATGTGATTTTTAATACATTTTAATATATAAAACTGCATAATTTTATTTATTTATTTATTTTTTTTTTTGAGACAGAGCCTCAAGCTGTCACCCTGGATAGAGTGCTGTGGCATTACAGCTCACAGCAACCTCCAATTCCTGGGCTCAAGCGAGTCTCCTGCCTCCACCTCCCAAGTAGCTGGGACTACAGGCGCCCGCTACAACGCCCGGCCATTTTTTGGTTGCAGCTGTCATTGTTGATTAGTGGGCCCAGGCTGGATTCGAACCCGCCAGCTCAGGTGTACGTGGCTGGCGCCTTAGCCCGTTGAGCCACAAGCGCCGAGCCAGAATGATTCTTTAATATGTGACAACTGGCTAATGCTTTTGAAAAAGAACTGGTAAGCCAACCAATCAGAATGCAAACACATCTCATATCTTATATTAAATATAGGTGAATCAAAAAGGTTGGATTTAGAGAGCCTTCTTTGTAGGCCTGACCTAATGGAAGCAGTTTTAATGAAAAAGATTGTGTTTGATTAAGTAATGAAAAATCTTTTTACTCCACTAAATTCTCCTTAGTAAAAACCTTAACCTGTGTTAAGTTTTGCAGGATGTTGTGCTCAAAGTCCTTTATCCACTTAGCCTGAATGCTGAGCCTGAGAACAGGCTCCCGAGGATAAGGGAAACTGCTCTGCTTTGGTACCTACAGCCTGAAACATCGCCAGCCACAGATGTCAAGTGATTATTTCCGTATGATGTGACTAAGAGTTTATTTTTCTTTACATCTCTCTGTATTTTGAATTGTTTTACCAGGGGCATGACTTGCTTTTGCTGCATCGTCTATCTTTTGATAAACAACACCTCCCATTTAGAATGTCAATTCTAAATATTTGTATTACATATGCGATTTTCCCTTTTGCTGATAAACTATTTATGAGTCATTTTTTATAGTCTAACTCATCATCATTCATTTTGGGGGGCGTTAGCATATTAGTGACTTCTTCATTAGAATGGCTCAGAGACAACGCTCAGCAGGCAGATGATATAAAGTTAACTTTTTTCCCAGGGTGGGAGGATGTCTCTCGGAGGCTCTCTGTGGCTCAGGCTTATTGAATAGTGTTTATTGTAGGCTTGTCATATTAATCAATGAAGAAAGGACTGCATTAAGGAAAATGCTCTCTGGGACATATATTTGCAGACGAACGTAGACGTCAAGTGTGCATGTGGAGCTCAGAGCTAGCTGCAGTAAATTAGAGTTGGGGGATTCTCAGCTTGTTTTGTAACAGGAGGCACACATCTGTCTATTCCTAAAACGTTCAAGCTTCCTTCATGATCGCATATGTTTTTTTTCTTCAGCCCATCCGTTTCGAAGACCATAGCCACTGCTGACTTCTCTTCTCTCATTGATCATGGGGATTGTCAGCCTGATGGACTTTTCTGGATTCACCTAGTTCTCGTTAAAGAGCTTGGTTGGGTACAGTGAGGATGCGGGATCACACAGAACTGGGTTTGAAACTTGATTTCTTTTTGTTTAATTTCAGTAAAGTTATTTAATCTCAGCCTCTGTTTATGGAAACATCTCCTAGAGGGTGAGGGGGTGTGCGAGGGCTGACATGGAGTGGTGGACATGGCGGGCTGAGCACAGTGGTGACCATTTGACCAGCACTTATAAACGTTGTTTCTCTTTATTCCTGCTGAGTATCTGAAGAGGCAAGAGCTGGAACCCTCCAGGATTATGTAATGTTCCCATTCAGAGGACTGGAAAACATCTTAGCTTTTTCTCTTTTTATCACCCCCCCTCCCCCCCCCCCCCCCGTTTGATTTTTATGTTTCCTCTCACCAGTGACACAATCTGGGAAGAGCCATCTTTTCACTGTGTGTATAAAGTCTACAGCTTTATCCCAGTCATTAAACTGGGAGGTGGGGGAGATTGAGAAATAAATATGCCCTGGGCAGTACTAGGGAGTCTCTGTAAGACATTCGCTTCAAGATGGCACTAGGGAGAAAGCTCTGTTTTGCATTTCCTTCAAGCAGACTCTGCCATGGTCTCATTTGTATGTGATCTATATCAAAATTGGCACAGAGTACAATTCTAGGAAATTCTATTTTGTTTCTTTCGCTTCAGGCTGGCTCACTGGCTCCAAATCCCACGTGCTTAGGAAACACTTGATGATTTGACTTGAGCACCTGCAGGGGCACCTGCTCTTGCCAGCGCCTGTCCTCAGCTGGCGGCAGGGAGAGCCTCTGCTCCCTCACAGCTGTTCCCTCCGTCTGTGGTGGCCAGGCCAGCTGGCACGAGACCAGACAGCCCTCTTCTCCATCAAGTGCAGGACTGGGGCTGCTTCTAGTCGCTTGTCCTAGATAGGACTGCTTGTCAGCAAACCATAAGAAAGGATAAAGAGGCTCAGTCCTCAGCTGACCAAGAAGGGATTCTTCTGAGAGAAGCAGGACAGCCATGTTCTTCTGTCCCTGCTTGGGGACAGTCACCAGTTGCAGTAGCTTCTCTGGTGGGAATATCTTGATGGCTGGTAATCAGCACAGGATATTTGCAGAAATTGCAATCGCTTTTTGAAAGCACACGTGTGAGTTGATTTCTGGTCTTAAGGATTAGCAACACAATTTTCTGATGATATGGGTAACTACTAATTCCAAGGAGATTTTAGTTTGTTATGCTGTGTTCATTTTTTTTTTTAATCTTTGAACTTTCAGTCTGTGAAAACATGTATAGTTTATGCCACTTTGAAAAATAAAGATATTAATATTTTTTAATTATTCTTAGAATATCACTCTCCTGAGGTAGTTATAACACATTACCATAGACTTGGTGGCTTAATATAACAAAAATGTACTCTCATAGAGTTTTGGAGGCTGGAAATCTGAAATAAAGGTATTGGTAGGGTCATGCTTCCTCCAGAGGTAGAGATCCTTGTCTTTTCCAACTTTGGAGGCTGCTGGTTTTCCTTGGCTTGTGGCCATATGACTCCCCTCTCTGGCTCCATCTTTACAGAGTCATGTTTTTTTTGTGTGTGCGCTTGTGTGTGATTCCCCTTCTCCCTCTCTTCTAAGAATGTGTGTGATGGTATTTAGGACCCACCCAGACAATCTAGAACAGCCTCCCCATCTTTAACTTAACCACATCTGCAAACTCTAAATTTCCAAATAAGATGACATCATTGGTAGGTTCCAGGGATTAGGGCCAGATATTCTGGGGGCCACAGTTCAGCCCACTATAGTTGGTAAGTGGCACCTTTAAATGATGGTAAATATGACACCCATGATTTTATATACGGCTCACTTGAAGGAAAGGAATAAATGCATTTTTTGGGGGGGCATCTTTAAATTTACTATTTTACTTTATACTTGACATATAATAGTTGTATGTATTTATGGAGTACAACGTGATGTTTTAATGCATGTCTGTGTAGTATAAGGGTCAAATCAGGGTAATTACCTGGAATAAAGAAAGTTAAAATATTTTCTAAGGTAAATAGCGAAAGTGTATATAAGGCCAGGAGAAAAATAAATTCGTGAATGAGGTTGTGAGGCATGGCAGACAGAAGAGAAAAGAGAAGCCAAGAAATTGGCATCTGAAAGCCTTCAAATAATTCCCATTGCTAAGGAAACCACTTCACGATGTCCTGTCTCCCTCTCAGCTGTGACCAGCGGCTCTCCTGATAATTTGGCTTCACTGGAGAACTTCAATTGCCAGGTGAAGAAAAGCCAGAGCACCAAGTTAGAACGGGAAGAAAAATTTTGGTGATGCAAAATAATGTAAAAACAAATTATTTAAGGTAATTTGCAAAGCCTGTGGTTTTTAAAAAGAGGTCACTTCCCCTGTTTTCTTCCTCGAAGCACCCTCGGGATGGTGGCAAAGTTATGGAAAGCGACTGCTTAAAATCAGTGCTTTTAACTTTTCTATGGATAAAAGAAAAATGTGACAATGTTAATTCATTTTCCTCAGCCAGAACGTGTCAGTTTCAAATGGCTGTTTTGTTTCTTCACCCTTTCCCGCTTCTATTAAAGACTTTATTAAAATCCTTAATTATTTAATTATTAAAAAACAGTCCAAATAAATGTATTTCTGAGCATCATCCATGTGCCTCAGTGAGTCGGGGGGAAGTCTCACGGTTTGCGAGGAGCTAGAAGTTTGCGGGTCTGTGGGATTTATTCTGGACTGCGTCGTGTGGAATCTTCTCTCTGCCCCTTTTTCCTTTTCCTCTTTGTACAGTAGAAGGGTTATAAATTCTGCAGCTTTGCTCCTCTGCTCTGCCTCCATCCAATACCACCGGGAAGTTTTAGCATCTATTTTCTATCCTTTTTTTTCTGCCAAAAACATCATTTTATTTCTTTTTAAAAAATTTTTATGAAGTAGAAGGTAGTTATGAAAGTTAGTAACTTAATAATTGCAAGCCATTAAAAAATATTCTTGTGCTTACATAATGCCAGACAAAGATCTAGAATTGCATTATGTTTTATTGAGTGAAAACTCAAGAAGCTCTGGAGGGAACAGCCATCCAGAAAGACTTTCACTAGCAACCAGAAAATGTCTCCAGATCTACAGATGTAGGTGTTTGTGTGTAGAGTTGTCACATGGCGCTATTGCATAGTGGCGAAGTCCGGGCTTTTGTGCGACCCTCTCCTGTTTAGTG
Source organism: Perodicticus potto (assembly GCA_963574655.1). NCBI lineage: Eukaryota > Metazoa > Chordata > Mammalia > Primates > Lorisidae > Perodicticus > Perodicticus potto. The sequence goes on from CAUYRH010140482.1 coordinate 14,684, forward strand.
TGTACCCCTTAGTTCTCCTCCCACATCCCCCTCCACTTTCCTTCCTTTTCACCCTCTGGGTCTCTAATGTCTTGTATTCCACTTCCATGTCCACGTGTATGTGTTATTTAGCTCGCACTTGTCAGTGTTTGTTTTGGTTTGGAGATAGGGTCTCGCTCAGTCACCCTGCCTGGAGTGCAGCAACACTATCTCAGATCAGAGCTCAGGGCAGCCTCGAAGAACTCTTGGCCTCAAACGATCCTCCTATCTCAGCCTCTGGATTCCCTGGAGCCACAAGTGTATATCACTGTGCCAGCACATCCAGTATAACTTTCTCCAATGCTGAAACATTCACATGCGCTATTGCCCTGTATGATAGCTGCTGCTTGCCGGTTACTAGTAAGCCCTTGAGATGGGGCTGGTGTGACTGAGAATCTAAATTCTAATTTTTATTTAATATGAACTAAATTCAAATAGTCACATGTGATGATGGGCCACTGTATTGGACTGTTCAGCTCTCAATGACCCTCACTGGTATTATTTTCTTCATTCTTATTCTACAATATTCTTGGATATATTGCTACTCTTTACCATCTATTATGGGTGAGATAGTCCAAAAGATCTTTTTGTATTTAGAAGCAAAATTTTAAACCTGAAAAAACCTCAAAATACATTTGGAAAGGGACCAAGGATAGTGTCCTGCACAAATTGACCTCAGATAGTTATTTGGGTAATAATGGTGGAAAAGTCATCCTAACAATACAATGTTAGCATTTATTTAAATTAATACCTACTGATTGATATATAAGTGATACATGCTAAAGATTAAACTTGGCTTTTCCATGTTTCAGGGTTGTCCTTGACTTTGTTACCTGTGTAAACGAAGACCTTTAGGAAAAGGACAGGTACAGATAGGCATATAGTCCTTAGCTGTGTGCTCCTGAGTATTGTGTAGAATGGAACTAGGTGCCTGAATATTTGGGAACTAATGTGCTCTAGAAAAGCTACCTCTGCCAAATCATTTTAAGAGATTCCAAAATCTCACTCTGTGGCAAAATGTGCCCAGATGTGTTGAAATCCACACAGGAAGTGTGCCCACTTTACCAGGGCTAGTTCTCACCCCCACCCTCTCCAGATAGTCATCTAATGATGAATTGCTCCCCTTTAATGTTACTAAAAACTGCCCACAGTATTAATTAGTGCTCTTTTAGTATCGCGCTGTAATTCTGTGGTTCTTTGTCAATGGAGCAGGATGGCCTGTCACAGGTTGTAAACTTCTAGAGGGCAGGAATTATGACACTCTGACCATTCAAATTCATTATCAACCTCAGCATTGTAAAAATCACATCCCCAAATCGCCTTTTCCTTGTGCTGCTGTGCGAGATGGGGGGGTGCCAAACTGCAGCCGAAGGAACGTTGCTTCTGTTAAAATCAGCATGCATTAAATGATCCAGCATAAATTGGAAAGATCCTAAGTATGTTACAGGTTCAGAGGAGGAAAATCAAGGAAGGCGTGTGCTATGTGGCGACAATCCCAGCTGCTTCTGCAGCCTGCAGGGTCTGGGATGGGGGAAGCTCTGCAGAGGGGAGTGGCAGGGAATGTGTGGGTCCTTCCTTTCTTCCCTTTCAAATCACCTTGCTGTGAATCCAAAAATGTAAATTTCCTAATCTCAATTCATTGATTTACTCCAATATATTACTGCTTGGTTCATTAGTCAGGATGCTATGACATTGACAACATGTGTTACTTATTTTAAATTGTGAATATGATGCCGGGGGTGAAAAATAAAAACAACTGAAGTGTGCAGAAAATAGCTCCTATCCACTTTTTTTTCTCTAGTAAGTCGCTCTGACGTCCTCTCCCCCTGTCCATGTGGTGGCAGGATCTCTCCCTTTGTGAGATTAACAAGCCTGAGATTTGAAGGCGCCTGATATACTTGGATATCAGGGCACTTGAGCTTTGGCAATTAACTGTTGGTTCCCACCTTGCAATTAATAATAAGAAGTGAAAATGAATGTTAATTGCTACTCCATTTAAGAATTCTGAGATAATTAATAAAAGCCTTTTCCATAAGAAATGCAATGAGATTACCAATTAATTTTGTGAAAGACCTAAAGAGACTGTCACATTATTCTTTGATTTATTTTGTCCAGGTAATAGAGGGTAATTTACTTTTAAACCTTAGCATTTGTATCAGGAAAAAAAATGACAGTACCCCAAGTTTTATTTAAAAAGTAAATGCTTTTAAATACGCTCATGCTCAAGTGGATGAACATGAATCTTACAGGAAAGAAAATGTTCATTTCTAAAGGGAAAGCTACAAAATCCAATTAAGCTCAGATTTTAATTTTTATTGCTACATATATATATATATGTAAACATAAGTATATACTTATGAGTGTGTGTGTCTATTGACATGGACAGCAGTAGTTTGCTAGGGCTGCCGCAATGAAATACCACAGAGTAGGTGGTTTAAATAATAGAAATTTATTTTCTCACTGGTCTGGAGAAAGATCAAGTTGTCTACTGGGTTGGTTTCCAAGCCCTCTTGCCTTAGTTTTCAGATGGCCTTTGTCACCCTTTGTGGTCGCGTGGTCTTCCCTCTGTATCTGTTCCAATCTCCTCTTCCTCTAAGGACGCTAGTCAGGTTGGATTAGGACCAACCTTAATGACCTCATTTTAACCTAAGGACCTCTTTGAAGACCCTCTCTCCAAATACTGTCACATTTTTTTTTGCTACGGGGGGTTAGAACTTCAATGTATAAATTCAACCCACAACATATACGTATATTTCCTCACTATTCACTTAGATTGAATTTTTGCTCCCTTAAGAATTTACTTATTCTTTTATAATATGAAATATAAGTAAGGGGGACAAAATTTTAAAAGGTACAAAATGTCTAGATTCTCTCACAGGCCATCCGTACTTGTGCCCAGAAACAGGCATTGTTATCAATAGCTTGTTTTTTCTTCCAGCGATGTATGTGTGTGTATATAAATTATTTTTCCATGATTTAATTACTTTCAAAAACATTCAAATCTTCAACACATTGGAATTTTTTTAATGTGAAGGTGTGATGTTTGGAGCCAACTCATATATATATTATATATATATATATATTTTTTTTTTTTCCAGGTAGTTATCTATTTGTCTCAATGCTGGTTTTTGAGCAACCTGTCTTTCCTCTATCATTTGAGCTTCTACCCACATCACTTACTGAATTCCCACATCCATTGGGTTCATTTGATGAACTTTCTCTCGTGTCCATTTGTGGAGAGACAGTTGTCCCGTCACCCCTGAAAGCGCTCTGCATGGCTTAACAGCACACTAGCTGAGGCCTGTGCTTTCTCTTCCTCCCAGCAGGAGAGTTGATGCAGTGTGAATGCTCCACAAAGTGTTCAGGTGATTCTAGGAAAACAGTGCAGCCCTCTGGCCATGTGGCATCTACATTCAGCCTGCAAGAATGGAGAGCAGCAGGGTGGGGAAGCCCCACTGCTGGACAACACTCCATGATAAAGTTAAACTGTGCCCAGCCCAAGTGTGTCTCCACAGGACTGGGAGAGACTTAAACATCTGTGTCCTCCTCCTGTGGGTTCCGGCTCCTCTGTGCTGGTTGTGGCAGAAGCCCCAGGCCTGCTCTTGTCACCAATTTACCAATTTCAACTATGATTAGAGATTTTGTTATTGTAGCTTTGTATCTTAATATGTGCTACAGTTAGTCTTCCCCTTATTCTTTTTTTTTTTCCTCTAGATTTTCCTATTTTCTCTTATTTTCTTCTATTGTTCCAAGGACGTTATTATTGTTATTTTTTTAAGATTTGTACTTTATAGATTCAATGTTTATTTTCTCTGTATCTGAGACAGCTTAAGAGTTTAGACTTCCCCTTATTATTCTTTTTTTTCCCCTATTTTCTCTTATTTTCTTCTATTGTTTCAAGGACGTTATTATTATTATTTTTTTAACATTTGTGCTTCATAGATTCAATGTTTATTTTCTCTGTATCTGAGATAGCTTAAGGGTTTAATCTTTCCCTTATTATTCTTTTTTTTTTTCCTATTTTCTCTTATTTTCTTCTATTATTCCAAGGATGTTATTATTATTATTTTTTAACATTTGTGCTTCATAGATTCACTGTTTATTTTCTCTGTATCTGAGACAGCTTAAGGGTTTGGCAATGACTCTAGTTAGGAGAAGAGAACATAAGAACAAGGGTCTTGGTGCTTGGTGCCGCCTCTGCTTTACAGTGGAGCAAAGAGGTCTGCACTGGGAGACACTGCAGCATGAAGGTTGGTGCCTGGGGACCAGATGAGAATCGTGAGACGGGGGAGAGCACCAGGTTATCTAGAATCTCTGTGGACAGTGCTGTTTGGAGGGGAGAGGTGACTACAAGAGAGCATGAGTCTCACGGGCCCCATGCCAGGGAGTGGTGATAATGGTCATGACATGGCAGTAGTAGGTGAGGTGATGGCCTCACCAAGAGGATGTGGTGGCAATGGAGGTTTTCTATTACACCTCCTCATTCCTGTCCCTTTTCAGCTCCTCACTGAGTCTCTATGTGCTCTGCCCTGTGCTTTGGGAGAATTTTGGTGAAATCTGACAGCAACTGCAGAACTGCATTAGGAGTTGGTGCCTCTCACATCACTCTTATGAGGGCTGTGCTCTAATATTCATAGACAATCCTCTGGTGGAATCCTTTTCCTCATACTCCCTTCTTTCAGTTGAGAGGCAGGCACCACTGCTGACCACCTTTTTTGAGCATTTGGAAATACGAGATCAGGAAAGTGAACCAATGTCCTCTAAACCCTGTGTGCAGTTACAACTTCATTTGCAGCCTTGACGTTGTAAAGTTTGAAACACTGATAGTTATTCAAACCATCTTTATCTTTTGAAACTTAACTGATTTATCAATTACTAAGATCTATGTTAAAAACTAGCACATGTTGGTGGACTGGCCAATGTAGCATTGTATTTTTGCATGACAAAAGACCAAATCATTTGCAGAATATACAGAATCCATTAAGAGATTGATATAATGGCAAAATTATTTTTATAAAGGGGCAAAAGTTAATGACGATGGCTTAAAAATTATTCTTGAAATAAAAGAATGAATATTTCAAAAGATTTTTATAAAATTAGGCAATATTGATACCACAACACAAAGATAAGGCAACATAAATGAAAGAAAACTGTGCAGTTTAATTATAAATGGTAATTAAAAAAAACCATCTATTATCAAACAGGACATTCAACCTATTGAAAGGATATTTCAACTTGAATGCATTCATTCTGGTAAAATAGTTCAACATTAGGAATTCAATTAATAAAATTCACATTAATAGATGAAAATAAAAATCCAGAAATAAACTCAAAATTTTTTAAATAAGTATTTGCATGATAATTCATACTTTATGTTAAATTGTGTGTCTGTCATCTATCTAAATTTATATTTGCTTTGCATTTTCTAACAAGAATAAACTCAAAAAGATATAAAAGGCAAATGTATTTCTCTTTTGCCTTCCAATAATTTCTGCACATCTTTTTTCCTTCCATTTTTAAATAGTGTCTCTGGAAGCTCCATGAACATTCAGATACTGAGGATTCCAATACAGCTTAATTTAAAAGTTTAAGCTCCAACTTCCACCTCTGTCCATCCTAAGGCCACACTGTCATTAGGGGGCCTGCAGTGACAAGGGTAGGAGAAGATATATTTGTTCTTTTTCTCCTTTATGCTTTACATTTCCATTTTCCTATCACTTTGTTGTTTCCAAGTTTCCCTTTCTTCCCTGGTTAATGCAAGTTCCCAATATTCAGGGTGTGCAAGCTGAGCTCTCATGAGAACCCTTGTACCAATTGATTTTGGTGCACTGCTGGGACTAAACTCAGCAGCTCAACAAACATAAAGCCAGGAAGGGAGGTGCTTACTTCTCCTTCTTGCAGAAAAGGTCAGTTTCTATGAGCAGATCTCTTAGAGGTTTCTTGGAGCTCATTGGGAGGAGGGGACAATGCCTTTACCCATAGGCCAGCGATGTATCATCACCACTGATTCATTCTTCCAAATATACTACAATTTTCTGCCAGTATGGACTGGACAGGGTGGCAACCTTTGCCATCTCTGGGCAATCTCTGGAGAGAGAGGTTGGGCAGCTTCATGGTTGCTCTCTTTAGAAGGTAGAAGTCCTGTCTATTGTCCTCTGCTTTGAGATTTAGCCAAAATTCTAAGAATAAGAAAATTCTCATTCTACAACTCTTTAGTAATGTAAAGAGACTTATATTTTTTTCATTGATTTTCTAGAGTTTAAACAGAAAGCAGTTTTATTTCTTTCAATCCTGATCTGTGAGTTATTTTCTGGCCCTTGGACAAAATCTTGAGCAGGCAATTTCATGATTATGTTTTTGTCATTTTTAGAAGATTTTGGCATATGTGTGCTGTTTAACAATTGCATAATTTTTCTAGAATCACCGATCCAATCTTATGTCATTTGAAACTCCCCTCACCCACAGCATGAGCATGTTTAGAACTCATACATCCTTGCTATGCAAAAAGTTGGGACTACTTTTCTTCCATTCTTGAGATACTTTGCTAGCTTTCATATGAAGGCTATAACCCAATTATAGCATAAGAATATGGGGAAAGTGGCGAGGGAGGGGAGGGGAGGGGGGAAAGATGGGTGGAGGGAGGGTAAATGTGGGGCCACACCTATGGTGCATCTTAGACGGGTTCAGGCGAAACTTACTAAATGCAGAATACAAATGTCTTCATACAATAACTAAGAAAATGACATGATGGCTATGTCAAACAGTTTGATGAAATGTTTCAGATTGTATATGAAACCAGCACATTATACCCCTTGATAGCACTAATGTACTCAGCTATGATTCAACAATTAAAAAAAAAAAAAAATTGGGGACTGCAAGCTTCCCGAGTTGCTGACCTCTACCTTTGCTTAACCAAAGCTGCTTTATCCAAGATGGCAAGTGCCTGGCATGGGAGGTAACGAGCTTTGAGCAGCCCCATGTAAAAGGCAGCCTGAGACAAGAGGACCCCAGCACCAGGATGATGTGGGATGGACTCCAGATCCCTGCGCCTGAGAGCAAGTCTTAGGAGGACAGCTGGAGCTGTGCAGAACACAGGAATCACTGGAGAGGTCTTAGAAGCTTGAAATTTACTTAAAAATTATTAAGAAAACCTTACTTTTAACTGTGTACATTATGAAGTGGTAAAGTTAACATTAATCATGACTCAAAAATACTTTCAGAATTTAGAAAATATTTTGAAATAAAGGAAAGCAAAAATATATATCAAAGCCTGTGTGTGCAGCTAAAGCACTACTTACAAGAAAATTTATAGTCTTAAATAATTATTTTAGAAAAATGCTTCTAATGAATGAAATATTATGATAAAGTCATAATGGTAAGATTAAAAAAGAAAAAGAATCTTTTAAAGAAAAATGATATTGACAAACTTTTGACAAGATTAAGGAAGATAATAAAGACTTCAGAATTTTTATAGGAATGAATAAGGGGACATAATTTAGACATGGTGCATATTAAAAGAATAACAGCATATCATGATAACTTTATTGCCTAGAATCTGAAAACTTCAAGAAAGTGAAATATTTCTTCAAGAAAGTGACATATTTATAGAAAAATGTACATAATTCAAACATAGGCATAAACATAAAATTACAGCCAATTAAATGTCCTTTTTACCTTTCAACAAAAATGGGAGGAATGCATAACATCAGGGCTAGTGGGCGATAAGGAAACCAGTTCCTGAAAATATTATAGGATGTGAATTATCTCTCATGTTTTTTGGAAACCACTTTGGCAATCATTAACTACAAGTAAAAATACGTGCTTTTTGGGGAACACGATTTTTCATGGGTCTCACATATTTCTTGTAAAGCAGAGGCACTGATTGCCTTTGGTCCAAACTATCTTTTCAAGGATACTTGAGTAGTGAAGAACCTTGGAAGACAGAAATAGCATCTCCTTCTGGTGCAAAGAGCAGCTGTGTGTACGTTAATTCTAGGATTTTCAGGTTCTTTTAAATTCAGATTCCTCTGTTAAAACCTGACCCCGTGTGGGCGCCTTGCCCTCTTTACATCACTGTGAGATCTGGGACCTGGGGAACCCAGGCAAATGCAGAAGACCTGGTGAGCTTGCAAGTGGGTGGAGAATCTTAGACTGTTCAGGCTTTTTGCCACCTTTGCCCCAGCAATCACATTTTAAAAGAATCTATGCCATACAAATAAAAGTCATAATGCATAATAATATAATTATAGGAAAAAATTTGACCCCAAACTGGAAGCAATCTGAATAGTCATCCATATTGAAATGAAATAAATTTTACTCTATTTTATTAAAATTATGAAGCATTAAAAATGGAGTTGAATCTGTACCTTGTGGAATACAGAGAAATTGTTGCTATACAGGAGAAACAAACAAATCAATGCATCTGATATTACATTTTGTAAAGCAAAACAAAATGAAATCTAAGTGCTTGAACATGAAAAGAGGTCTCGAGTCATTCTTGTTAACTGCGGACTCTAGGATTTGAGGATTGAGGGCGCTTTTCTCTGAATCCTACCCCATTAAGACATCACAGTGGCCTTCCTTCTCTTTTTCACACATCTAAAAACCAGAACTGCATGTTAATTTTGGATTTGTTTCATAGCTTATATTCTTTGGAGCCTACAGGTGAAAAAACTGGTAATTTTTTTTTTCACAATGTTCTTTCTTACCTCCCTCTCTTATGACATAGCTTCAGTAATGGAATGAAAATGTACCAACAACAAATTACCTTTTGTTTCTTCTTGCTTTTCCTTGCATCTAGATAGAGCCCTTTAATGAAGTTCCAGTCCACTGTGAAGTAAGAGAAGGGGCCACGGCATAGAGACGGAGATGGTTTGCTCCTCTCCACCCCTCCACTTCGCTGCCTTGAATGAGCCTGAAGGGAACTATTCCTGAAGTTACTGCGGAACAACCCATAGCAGTCTGCATTGCCTTATTTCAGACTTTTTTACTTACAAGAGAAATATAATTGTATTTCTTTTTTTCTTTTAAAATGGGTAGGTAGAGTCAAACCTGGTCACAGACACCATGTGTGTCCTTCTTCTTCTTCTTTTCCTCTTCCTCTTCCTCTCCTCCTCCTCCTCTTTTTCCCTCGTCCTCCTCCACCCTCTTGCAAGCTCACCAGGTCTCCTGCATTTGCCCAGGTTGCCCAGGTCCCAGGTCTCCTCCTCCTCTCCCTCCTTCCTCCTCCTCCTTTTTCTTGAGACTCATTCTCACTCTGTGCCCTGGGGACTGGGTAGAGTTCCACAGCATCCTAGCTCACAACAACTCAAACTCTCGGGTTCAAGGGATCCTCTTGCCTCGGCCTCCCAGGAAGCTGGGACTACAGGCACCTGCCACAATGACTGGCTAGTTTTTCTATTTTTAATAGAGACTGGTCTTGCCCTTGAGCAGGTGGGTCTCAAATTCTTGAACTTGGGTGATCCACCCACCTCGGCTTCCCAGAGTGCTAGGATTACAGGCATGAGCCACTGCACCCAGCCTATGTGGTTCTTCTTGTCAGAACACAAAACCAGAACACTGGACCCTGCGTCACTAGCATTTGCTTTTGAGTGTAGTATTGCCATTGCAATTGTCCCTCTCACAAGACTTTAACCAACACAGCAGCCTCTGTGCCTTTGAATCTAAAAGAACTTTTCTTTGAGTGAGAAACTTTGTAAAATTTTATTTGATGGTCAGATTGTTTTCATTTATTTACTGTTTCTGTGGTAGGATTTAACTTAGTGTCAAAGTCATTTCTAAACTCTACCAATTATTTCCTATAAATATTCTTGCTGCAAGTAGCTTGTCTCGGGGGTTCAAACAGGGATTTCCCCTGCAAATCCGTGGCCACAAGGCTGTTGGTGGCAAGTCGAGCCAGCATGAACCTTTGCACCAACCCCAGTATGTCTGGCATCTTTGTAAGAAATTTGATGTCTACTTAAGAGTTGAGTTCCTGGTTGGTGTTAACTAAAAAGTTTAAAACATTTTCTCCATTGAGTTAACTGGTCTAACACTGCACAAATCTGGTTTTCTGCCTGGAACATCCAGTCCCAAACCATGCATTCCTTCAAATTGAAATTCCAATCTCAGTATGGTCTCCACACTCTCCTTTTTATTTTCTGGTGGTGTTCCAAAAATAATCCCTGCTCATGCTGGGTCCAGATTTTCCCTTCATTCCTTTCTTCAGATTTTAGGGAGAGGTGGTGCAAATACACAGCAACTCAGATGGAGGGTGATGGTTTATATCTGAAATCCAGTTGAGTATGACATGTTGGCTTCAAAACTCCATTACCACCATCATATATAACATTTAAAATTTTGACCTGGGAAGCTTAAATGATGAAAAGAAAATGTCATGGAAAGCAAGAGCAATTTAAAAATAACACAAGAAAGGCCACAATTGGTCCCCAATAGGACTTAAAATTCCTTGTGTTTCTTTGTGTAAAATGCCTTGTGTTTCTTTCTTTTTTTTTTTTTTTATTTTGAGGCAGAGCCTCAAGCTGTCACCCTGGATAGAGTGCTGTGGCATCACAGCTCACAGCAACCTCCAATTCCTGGGCTTAAGCGAGTCTCCTGCCTCCGCCTCCCAAGTAGCTGGGACCACAGGCGCCCGCCACAACACCCGGCCATTTTCTGGTTGCAGCCATCATTGTTGTTTGGCGGGCCCGGGCTGGATTCGAACTTGCCAGCTCAGGTGTACATGGCTGGAGCCTTATCCCATTGAGCCACAGGCGCCGAGCCTGCCTTGTGTTTCTTTTCCCACCACCTGACTCACCCCAAAGCTCTGTGCAGCCCATCAAGCTCCACTTCACAACTTCTGCAACAATCATCTGTGGGTATCTTGTATTTTCCTCATACCCTCTCTTTTTCCTTTGATTCACCCTCACAAAAGCCAAACTACAAGGTCTAATAAGAAGGGTCCTCCATAAAGCAGACAGGGTAAAAACAAGAGACCAAAATGAGGTAAGATAGAGCATCCATTTTTGAGGATGGAGGAAAAGAAGGCTGGAGGCACTTAAAGGTTGATAATTTTTATCCTGACAAAGGGACCATTGAGTATTCGTTTTTCTCATTTTAAATTGAATCTATATTTACACAAGTCTGTAGATTTCAAGCCACCAGCAGATTCCTTGGTTGTCAAAACATCCATGACGGCTGCTTACCTACACTATAGACACTGCTTTTTTGTACCAGAGAAAGATAAATCATTTCTCCTAAACAGCCAGCTCTGGATACTTGTTACCTTTCTTCCTCCATTACTACCTGTTTGGTAAGCAGATTCTGGAACTTCAGTTTCCAATGATACAAGGTAGCTATTGACAGGAGTGGTTATAATAAGGTACTTTATATCAGATATAAAATTGATGGGTAAAAATGGGATAGGTCTGGAAAATTCTTGGAGGATGTTCATTCTGTTTTTTTGTTGTTGTTAATACACATTTTTCTGCAAAGAAAAATAACAACTATTTCTGACTGCAGAAATTAACTCCAATTATCATAATCAGATAACCAAATAATGGAAATTATTAGATATCTTTTCAATCCTTCAGTTTCACTCCCAATAAAAAAAAAACCTTATAAAGTGCTGAAAGGCTCATTAGAGTCAGTGAATATCGGCAGGTCTCCAGCCCAAAGGAAGAAGGACTCTGAAAGCAACCAGGTGTGCAGTGAAGGGAACCACGGATAATTCATGAACTTTCATTTTGTTTAGAAACAAAAGCTAAAAATGGTGCCCTAGTTTTCTATGTACTGAAAGATAAGTCAATAGAGTAGCAGTAAAACCAAGAAAGTGATTCTGATGAAGAGATTCTGTAATGGGAAGGTAAATATCATGGCAGAGAAAGAGTATTCTTTTAAAAAGTTTTAACTAGTGAAATTCGTAAAATACCTTTTTTTCTGTCAACTAAATTCAAAAAAGAATAAAGTATATGAAATGAGAAATAAAAGACAAGTTGAAGAAACAAGATACAGATGAAAAAGGAGCTCAGAGGCCTATATAAAAAGTCTGGAGTGGGAAGGAGAGAGGTTTGATAGAGGGAGGGTAAAAGGCAGGACCACATCTATGGAGCATGTTGCAAGGGTACAAGTCAAATCTGTTAAGTGTAGAACATAAACATCTTACAACAATAATCAAGTAAATGAGGCGAAAGCTATGTTGATTGGTTTGATGTAACCACGTCAGATTATATAAAAAAAAATCAAAACATTGTACCCCTCATATGCATAAATGTATTCATGATCTATGTGTATTTGACTTAATAAAAAAAAAATGAAAAGGAAAACCATGAAGTTTTTGAGCAAGTATTCTGCTAAGACCAGTCCTGTTTGAATAGAGTGATTTTAAATATCTTTTTAAAATTACTTATGCTGGGTGAAGGTGTTTATAGTTAGAAATTAAAAATGAGGGAATATAAAAATAAAAAGAAAAGTCAATGAGAAGAAAACAAATTTATCTTTAAAAGAATATATACTCACAGAGTTTACGTATGTATCTTGTTACGGACTGAATTGTTTGGCCTCAAAGTTCACATGTTGAGGCTCTCACCCCAAATGTGACTGTGTTTGGAGATAGAGTCTTTAAGGAGATAATAAAGGTTGGAAGTCATAGGCGGGACCTGATCCCTCGGACCTGGTGTCCTTACAAGGCAAGAAAGACCAGGCAAGAGGGACAGCTCGCGGTGAGCTGTGTGAGGACACTGTGAGTAGGTGGCCGTCTGCCAGCCAAGGAGAGAGGTTTTAAAACAGAGGGGTTAATCTGATTAGGTCTGACAAATTTAGCTTTCCCTGCTTGCTTTTGGTCTCTTGCTTTTTGTTTTTTGTTTTTCCAAGAAGCTGAAAGCTGTGCTGCTGAACACTGTAACTTAACCCTCATAGCTCCCTTACAGATAACGTTTGTCAGTCGCCATGGTAACAGCTGTTTCAGTTGTTTTTCAGGAACTCAGGGCAGCTCCTGCCCAGTTCAAATGGGTTGAGACCATGTTCCTTCAACTGAGCTGCACAAATGCTGGAGAGGCAGCATTTGATATCAGAGGGCCCAAAACTTCACCCCAGACCAGCTCCTGTTGCCAATTTGTGAACATAAGTCCTCTGAAAGGCTGTCAGCCTCCCCTGCATCTGTGGAGATCATGGATTCCTTCTTTTTTCCCCACTGCTAATGATTTTTCTCCACATTTTAGACTACCTGCTTCTCTAGACCATAGATATCCCTAAGGCTTATCTTTAGGAAGGCAACTCTGGGGCCCGCCCTCCTGTCTCCTCACTTGGCTTATGAATAAACTCTTCCTCTTATGCAAACCCCAACTCATTAACTACTTCCTTGTACCACCTGAGCAGAAGGAACCTGGTTCATTAACAGCTTCACCAAAAACCAGCCCTATGGCAGTTTGATCCTGGACTTCTGGCCTCCAGGACTGAGAAAATCAGTGTCTGTTGTTTAAGCTGCCCAGCCCATGTTGTCTTGACGTGGCAGCACAAGGGCACTGATACGCACCTCGGGCAGTAATGGGATGGAAACCGGAGAAATTCAAAGAGTAAAGTGGAAAAACAATTTCAGGATCTTTTTCAAGATGTGGAGGAAATAAAAACCAATCTAAAGAAGGGGGCCAAGCTATGTAAGACTTGAAAGACAGAGATAAGAAAAAGGTAGCAATATATATTTTATAATATATAGAGCAGCGTTTCTCAACTGTGGGTCACGATCCCTTTGGGGGTCGAACGACCCTATCAAGGGGGCTGCCTAAGACCATCCTGCATATCAGATATTTACATTACGATTCCTAACAGTAGCAAAATTACAGTTATGAAGTAGCAACGAAACTAATTTTATGGTTGGGGGTCACCACAACGTGAGGAACTGTAGTAAAGGATCGCAGCATTAGGAAGGTTGAGAACCACTGATGTCGAGGATTCATCAGAACTGTAAAGATAACACGTAAAAATGGCTCCTTAGAAACATGTTTAATTATGAGACCAATACTTTCATTTAGCCTCATAATATTATACAATTTCAAGATTAAGAAAAGGATCCTGTGGTTGCTTCCTCAGCTATGTGCCCAAATACCTTGGGGTACTACCTACCATAAGCTCACAGGGGTACAGTGGGGCATTTTAAATTTTTGAGGGAAACACAAGGATAAGGGACATCTTTCATATATGTATAAGTGATCAGAGTAAGATAGTTCATAATTCCACTTTTGGCCTGCACTACATTTCTTTTAATGATGTCATATCTTTGTGAAACTGGATTTTTGGTGAATGCTTTCATGAATAAAGAACAGCATGTACCATATGAAAATCAATGCATAAATAAACAATGAAGCTGAGGGTCTCCCACTTGGTTTCAAGTTTGGGAAGATGTGCTGTGGTCAGCAGGCCCATACTTTCTATTATTAGATAACTGTGATTATGGAATAACATAAGGGTGGTTATTAACACAAGTAATATTAAATCCTCAAAGAGTGCTGTGAACAAAGGGAGTTTGGGAACACCTAATTAAGGAGAAGGGCATTTGAGCATAAATAAAAAAGAGAAAAATACAAAACCATTTTAAAAATAAAATGAAAATTATCTGTCAGACTTCCTACACAAAAATAAACTCTAGATGACTAAGAAATTCCAATCCCTATTAATATATAGCCAAATAAATTTCATTCATTTTCAAATCTTTTGGTAAGGGTATGTTTATGTTAAACGCTTATAGGTATGAAATACATGTAGGCAGTTAACATATTAATATCTTACAGGCCATTGTTTTCCAAACTCTAATGTGTCCAGAATTACTTAAGGAATTTGTTAAACTCCATTCTAGTTCAGTAGATCTGCATGAATCAGGAGATACTGCTGTTTCCCAGACCCTGAGAGCAGGGATGCAGACAAATTGATTCAGAATGATGAGCAAAATCAAACGTAACTAAAAATGAGGAGATAGAGAATAAAGAGCCTGGTAAACCAATTTGAGGGCTTTGAACTCTATCTTGAAAGCTATAGGAATTTGATCTGTCATGACTAGGTTTTTATTTCAGAAAAAGCACTCTGGGAGTTGTTTGGAGCCTGTATTGGGAGTAAGTTGAACTAGAGCCAAAGAAGCCACCTAGGAGACAAGAGGTAATCTGCTTACCTAGGCAGGGCCAGAGTAAAGGCTGCTGGTCCAGGGCCCAGAGAGCTAATCTATATAAGATACTAAACTTGACAGAAATACCCTGAATTATAGTGCCTCTTAAGCCAGACATCCACTTGTAGCCTTGCCTAACTAGTGAAATGCAGTTGATTCTGTTTCCAGCAATGTACACTATATCTTTGAACACAACATAAAACAGTATGTTTTGCTTCTCCTAACCTTCGTCTCCTTGCATATTGTTGGAACATGGAGGTGCACATTATCAGGGGCAACTTCAGATCTTATATTTGACCAGGAGACCAGCCAGCTAGAAGCCTCTCGAAGTTTTAAGTTTCTTGTAACTACCTGTTTCCTTCTAAACTGGAATAATTCATGAGATAGTCCTATCACATGGAAATGAACATTATTTTATCATCTAAAAGGAATCCTTTAAATACATCTCCCAAGACAGTCTGGTTCATAATACTGACATGCTAATTAAAAAATATATATCCAAGTAAAATATCCAGATCTCTAGTAAAAAATAAAAGACTACTTCTATTATTCTGTGATAAATGAAGAAAACCTTGAAGTAAAATAGAATTCCAAATAAGTAAAAATGCAATGCTGTGTCACTAAATATAATCAATCCTTTGTTATGAGCACAAAGAAAGAGCTAGACAGCTTTCATAAAAATAAATTAGATTCTGCATGCAACACGCGTGAGAGGGTGAACCATCGAGAGAGCATCTCTCAGAAAGGGACCAAAGTAACAGTCTTTTGCATATTTACTCACAGGTAGGACCACAGTTGGGATTTTGAATTTGCAAGAAATTAAACAATAACAGAAATCAAATAATGACAAAGCACAGTTCAATCTTTTGTATAGCTCACTTTACGTGTAGGACACTATCTGATGCATAACTAGGAGCGTGAAGATGGTGCTTTTGCTTGAATAGACATTTTACAAAGCACTCTCCATGTTTTTCTCTTCTTGGTGATTTGATTCCTTTCATACTTTCCATTATTTTTAGTGCTAGTGAAGGATGAGGTGGGGTGTGTGTACGGATGTACGGGAAGTTACTATCATTCAGAGGATGATGTAGAAATCTCTCATGGGATACACACATGGGTGAAGAGCATCCGTGCAGCTGATAATAAAGGGCTGTATTTATTACTTTCACACTGGGAATGTGGGGAGAGATCACTTCATAGTGGGCAATAGGGCGACCATAGTAGTTGAGAAGTGGTGATAGCACATCAGGCAAAAAAACAAACAGCAACAACAAAAAACAGAAGCAATACTCCATACCTATCCTTTTTATGTTCCCATGGGGTCCATTGGGGTTTAGAAATTTCCCAGTGGGGAAGGGAAAGAAGTTGAGTTTGGAACCCTCCGACCTATTATAGGCCTTCTGCAAAGAGGGGCAGTGTGACCTCAGAACAGGGACAAAGATAGAAGGATACGGCCCCAGTCATGCTGGGCTGAATCAGGAAAGGCACATTAGGCTTTGAGTTTATTGGAAGAGCAGACCACTAGATTCCTCAACTCCTGACTTCAGCAGGGGATGCCCCAGGGCACTAGTGACAAGGAAGGAAAGAGCTGCTAAGCTGCAAGGGCCAGTGGAGCCTGAGAGCACAAGACAAGATCCTGCACACAGACGCGGACGCGAGGGCAGGCCCTTCTGCCACGATTATGTATAAATAAAGCATTCCCATGTCCTCAGGTGCTGTCTGGAACTGAAACTTCCTTTAAGGTGTAATTACTTTAGAAAATGGTTGCACCCTAAAATTAATTAAGACATTATTTTAAATAAAGAATTTGCAATAATTTCTTTGTGTTTTATTTGATCAAAAGCTAAACACATATGACCTTTTAGGTTTCCATTGGACAAGCTTTTGTTTTCTAACCTTTGAATTTAAAAAAGCTCAATTTTAATTCAAACTCCTCACTAGAGGAAGTTATGATCGTCTCCAGCACAGCAGTGTCTATATTATCATCATTATGCCTGTTTTATCTGTTAAAGATAAGTTATCGTACTGGGGAGATAGGATGTGATGCCTGGGATATTAAGACTATGCATGTCTCAAATTCATTAACACTTAGATTCTGGACAGCCCTGACGCCTTTCACTATTTCCCTTGGACAGCATGTGGGCTTGGATTACTTTTACATGATGGAGGGGTTTAAATGTTTTAAATACTTTTCAGAAGGAATTGGCTTGTTTGTAGTTTGTAACGTCCTCCCTGTTTAGTATTTTAATTTTTACAGGGAGGTTATGGTTCTGAGGATACGTGAAAAGGGTGAATTAATGACTGTCGTTTGGGGGTTTCCTAAGGCTACTCCTTAGTGCACTGGAAAAACTCATTTGCTAAATGGTCCCTGACTGTTCTATGCGATGTTTGCTTTGCTGTTTTATGTAAGTTCGGCCTGTTTAGTTCCAGCTGGTTTGGGTCATTTCTCCTATCTCTTTTTATAGCGTAGAAAAATGTCTGTTCAGACACTTAACAATCTTGTGACTAACAAATCAAATTACTTTCAGGTTATTTTCATTTTAGTATTTTATTTTTAAGGCTGACTTTCTAGGTGTCTGTTTTCTTATCTGTGAAACAGGAATCATGCCATAGGAAAAGTAATTTTTAAAAATGAATGAAGCAATTTCTGGACATTGGAATCTCTTTATTGTTTACAGTTAATCTTTCTTATAAAAAACTGAAATGTAAAAGACTCCTCAAACAAATTGTTGGTATTCTCTATATTTACTTAATTAGTATATTTTTGGAGAGAGTATGTCGTATACTGCATTTGTTCAAAATCTTTTCCCTTGGCTCAGCGCCTGTGGCTCAACAGGCTAGGGCGCCAGCCACGTGCACCTGAGCAAGCGGGTTCGAATCCAGCCCGGGCCCGCCAAACAACAATGACGGCTGCAACCAAAAAATGACCAGGCGTTGTGGCAGGCGCCTGTAGTCCCAGCTACTTGGGAGGCGGAGGCAGGAGACTCGCTTGAGCCCAGGAGTTAGAGGTTGCTGTGAGCTGTGATGCCACGGCACTCTATCCAGGGTGACAGCTTGAGGCTCTGTCTCAAAAAAAAACAAAAAACAAAAAAACAAAAAAACCAAACTCTTTTC
>CAUYRH010140484.1:0-12317 GCA_963574655.1 Perodicticus potto
AGTCCCAGCTACTCGGGAGGCTGAGGCAAGAGAATCGCCTAAGCCCAGGAGTTGGAGGTTGCTGTGAGCTGTGTGACGCCACGGCACTCTACCGAGGGCGATAAAGTGAGACTCTGTCTCTACCAAAAAAAAAAAAAAAAAGTAGAAAGCCTCATAAGAAGTAAAGAATTGGCTAGTCTCCTCTATATGTCCTTGTTACATCAGTGTCCTTGAGGGATGTGGGTTCCTCTCCCTGGCTCCTCCATCTCCTACAGTGGTCTCAAGGATTTGTTATCCTCTGAAAAGAGCAACTTGTACTGCTGCATCAGGGTAGTGGACACTCTGGTCCTGCTGCCCTGGAGGCCAAGTGCTGTCACTCTCCATATGCCACCCTGTCCCCCAGGGATGTTCTGTGCAACAAGCTGCGGATGGGCTTCCCAGCCACCACCTTCCAGGACATCCAGCGCGGGGTGACAAGTGCAGTGAATATCATGCACAGCAGCCTTCAGCAGGGCAAATTTGACACAAAAGGCATCGAGAGCACTGACGAGGCCAAGCAGTCCTTCCTGGTAGGTACCCCACAGACCAGCTGCTGGGTCAGTTTATTTTGGGAGGTTGAACTATCATCTCTAAACCACAGTATTATCAGCTCTGAGCTGGAGACTCTTCCCTCCAGTGTCGATATAGAAGGAAAAGTCTTATTTTAAGGAAAGCTCCTTCTAGAAATTTCAGAAACTATTTCTCACTCAGGGATCTATTTATTCTGAACAGCCTGAGCCAGGATATGCTTCATTGCCCAGCTATTCAGGGGCCTCACTGAGTGTCAAGCTTGGCTCACATCAGCCACAGAACCAGCTGTAATTGACATCTGTGGCAGACCTCTAGACTTCTTCTCTAAGGAGATGCCCACAGCACAGGTGGGCAGCAGTCCTTTAGGCCCACATCTGAGGCTTTAGCTTCCTCTGGTAAGATGACCTTATTAAAGCCCTCAGCTACCCAGGATGACAGGTGTGATGTGAGTCTTAGCAGTTGTGTGACAGCTCAACAAAGAAAAGCATGGAAGAATGAAAGGATCTGTACAAGGTAACAGCCAGTTTGTAATGAGCTAGAGAGAACACGAGTCCTAAGCTTGTGCTTCTACGCCACGGGATGTCTTGGAATGCTGTCAGAAGTCTATTCTCCATCCCTCACATTGTCAAGATTAGAGCTTGAAGGAAACAACTAATAGCGGAACTCTCAATAGTCCGCAGATGAGATTGGATGCAAAAATGTACATATGTATTTTTCTGGAAGCAGAGTCCTTAGCTTTTGTCAGATTCTTTTTGGTTTTTTTTTTTTTTTTTTTTTTTTTTTGAGACAGAGTCTCACTATGTCGCCCTCAGTAGAGTGCTGTGGCGTCACAGCTCACAGCAACCTCAAACTCTTGGGCTTAAGTGACTCTCTTGCCTCGGCCTCCCAAGTAGCTGGGATTACAGGCGCCCGCCACAACGCCTGGCTATTTTTTGGTTGCAGTTGTTTAGCTGGCCCGGGCTGGGTTCAAACTCACCACCCTTGGTGTATGTG
This sequence comes from Perodicticus potto, assembly GCA_963574655.1. Lineage (NCBI taxonomy): Eukaryota > Metazoa > Chordata > Mammalia > Primates > Lorisidae > Perodicticus > Perodicticus potto. Next base: position 1,543 of record CAUYRH010140484.1, read on the forward strand.
GCTGGCGCCATAACCACTGTGCTACAGGCACCGAGCCCATTTGTCAGATTCTTAAAAGGTTCCATGACCCCCAGAAAGTTCAGAGCTGTTGCTTTCAGAGACAAAAACCTAAACTTGCTAATATCTACCCAACCGCCGTGCATTGTTTCTTTTTTTTTTTGTAGAGACAGAATCTCACTTTATTGCCCTCAGTAGAGTGCCCTGGCTTCACACAGCTCACAGCAACCTCCAACTTCTGGGCTTAGGCGATTCTCTTGCTTCAGCCTCCCGAGTAGCTGGGACTACGGGCGCCTACCACAACACCCGGCTATGTTTCTTTTTTTGTTTTTTTGTTTTTTTTGTTTTTTATGTTTCTTTTTTTTTTTATAGAACTTATTTTCATTCTTTAATTTCTGTGCTCAGAAACATTCATTAGCTCTTTGCTAACCACCACATTAAAGCTAGGTAACTTAGCCTGGCTGTTTGTTTTTAGGCCTCCTAAATCTCATCCATCCAATGTATCTAGTCGTATTTTCCACCACTTGACTACACACATCCCAAAGGCTGGCCAACGTGTATTCACTCTTTCATTTCTCTACAAGGACCTCCCATTCACAGTTTTATTGTTTGAGGGCCCAGAAAATAAGGCCAAAAACAAAGGTAATGATAAATGTTTGATGATGGGTTTCTAGTTTTCCAATGCCAAGATGACTTAAAATATCATCACTCCTACTGCAGGGCCTATTTTTTATGTTACCCTGATTCATTTGGCTGTCAAGATAAATTCTCTGACTGTACTGACATATCATTCACTGTGGACAGGGGATAAGCCCAATGAATCCATGCTTACAAGGTCTGTCAACACAAGGGAAACTTTGAAATCAATACCATTTGACCCCAAATCCATTTTCCCCTCATAACAGTTATTCTTGGTGTCCTTAAATGCCTTGGAAACATTTATGTTGTGGCTTTCATCCTTAAGCTGTCATGACAGTGCAGTTATTTTATCTGGAAACTTGTGATGTTAGCAGCCTTGTAGCACGTTAAAGGGCCATTAGGCTTATCCATCCACAATCAGAGGGGCCTAAGCAGCAGCCGCCAGTGGTATGGTTTTTCGGTATTGACTGCAGGACACTGACAAAGGAAGCACTATGGGGAAGATAAGAAGGACTTCCTAAACTCAGTCCCTGGGGTTCTGGGATTCTCCTTTTATGCGGATGCTCCTGGCTCATGTCTTGAAGATTGGATCCTCCTTACTTCACCCCCGCTTTCCTGGTCACACCACCAGCACACCAATTCAGAAGCAGTGGGAGCCTCTTAAACATTAATTCCTCTCACAATTAGATGAGTATTCCCAAACAAAGTTGTGCTCATGTGGCATTTACCTGCTTTTAGAAATCTTCAGTGCTGGGCAGTGCCCGTAGCTCAGTGGGTAGGGCGCTGGCCACATACACCAAGGCTGGTGAGTTTGAACCCAGCCTGGGCCAGCTAAAACAACGACCACTGCAACAATAACAACAAAAACAAATAGCCAGGCATTGTGGCGGGTGCCTGTAGTCCCAGCTACATGGGAGGCTGAGGCAGAAGAATCGCTTAAGCCCAGGGAGTTTGAGGTTGCTGTGAGCTGTGACGCCATAGCACTCTACTAGGGGTGACATATGAGACTCTGTGTCAAAAAAAAGAAAAAAATCTTTAGTGCTGGGCAGCACCTGTGGCTCAATGAGTAGGGTGCCGACCCCACATACAGAGTGTTCATACCCGGCCCCAGCCAAACTGTAACGAAAAAATAGCTGGGCATTATGGCGAGCACCTGTAGTCCCAGCTACTCAGAAGGCTGAGGCAAGAGAAGCGCATAAGCCCAGGAGCTGGAGGTTGCTGTGAGCTGTTAGGCCACGGCACTCTACCGAGGGCAACAAAGTGAGACTCTGTCTCTACAAAAAAAGACAAATCTTTAGTGCCAACCCTACTGCCCACAGGACAAAGGCCTGTTTAGCACAGCACCCTAGTCCCAGTCAGACTTCACCCACTTCTGCCCGTCTGTGTCTTGCTCCTTTCCAGCACATGTCTGAGAACTGACTCTGCTATTTCCCAAATACCTTTTGGGGTTTCCTGCCATTCTACATTTTCTTGTACTACCTCCTTTCCAGAATACATTCCTTCGCTCTCTCATTCAACATTTATCAGGAAACTTCTATCAGGCACCATTCTGTGTTCTAAAGTTCAACTGCACAACATGGTAGCCACTAGCCACAAGTGGCTACTGAAATTTATATTAAGTTAAAAAGCCAGTTCATGAGTTGTACAAGCCACATTTCAAGTGCCCAGTAGCCACACACACTGACTAGGGGCTACCATACTGGATGGTGCAGATTTAGAATATTTCCATTATCTAGAAAGCTGGACAGTGGTGAAGAAGACAAGCTAGATCCCTGCTTTCATGGGCTCTTTCCTAGTGGAAAAGGTAAACAAGAAACAAACCAGATCATTTTGGGAAATCTTAAGTACCATTAAGAAATACCGCCTAGGGGCAGTGCCAATGGCTCAAAGGAGTAGGGTGCTGGCCCCATATGCCGGAGGTGGCAAGTTCAAACCTAGCCCTGGCCCAAAAAAAAAAAGAAAGAAAGAAATACCGCCTAGGAGGCCAGGCAAGGTGGCTCACGCCTATAATTCTAGCACTCTGAGAGGCTGAGGTGGGTGGATTACTTGAGCTCACCCGTTTGAGACCAGCCTAAGCAAGATCAAGACCCCATCTCTAAAAATAGCCAGGCGTTGTGGCGGGCGCCTGTTATCCCAGCTACTTGGGAGGCTGAGGCAAGAGGATCTCTTGAGCCCAAGAGTTTGAGGTTGCTGTGAGCTATGATGCCATGGCACTCTACTGAGGGTGACAAAGTAAAACTCTTGTCTCAAAAAATAAAGAAAAGAAATATCAACTAGGACAGTGAGCTAGAGAGAGGCCAGTTGAGATAGAGAACACGCTCACTCTGTCAGAATTGTGTTCCAGGCTTTTTTTTCCAGGATCTCAGTATGATGCTCAGGCTGATCTCAAACTCCTAGACTCAAGTGATCCTCCTGCCTCAGCCTGTTGTGCCATTGTTCCTGGCTTGTTCCAGCCTTTTTTTTTTTTTTTTTTTTAGGATATAAAAGTACAAATTTATTTATATTGAGGGGTAGGAAATGAGTAAGAGAGAACAGGGAGCCTTCCATGAATGCCTCAGACCACAACATTTTTTTCTTTCCTCTAAATGGCCAGAGAAGTACGTACCTTAATTATCACTTTTGTTACATGCTACTTTTGTCACATGCTACTTATTACAATTGGTATTCTGCATCTAGTCTGTAAGGTAGTTACGAAAGAAGCCCTTTGCCCCAGGGTAGGGAGACCTGAATTCTAAGCCTGGCTCCAGCTCTGTGGCCTTGTCACTCTCAGTTTCTGTCCCTTACTCTGCTTTATTTTTCTTTGTGGCATTTATCACTACCTGATATTATATAATAAACATGCTTCAGTCACCATCTGACTTCCTTTCTGGGATATCAACTCTGTGAGGGGGTGAACTTTGTTTTGTTAACTGTGTTCTCCCCAGTGCCTAGAACAGTGCCTAGTGCTCAGTAAATATTTGCTGAATTAATTGTTGGCAGACTTTGGTGAATCATTTCTCATTTCTTCCCATGAACTGAGCTTGATAATACTTGTTTTGTTAGGGTATTTGGCAGGGTCATTGAGAGAAAGGATGAGAAAATACCTCGTAAGTGGCAGGTTCTCTGGAAGCATTTCTTTAATTTTTTTTTTTGAGACAAGAGTCTCAAGCCATTGTCCTGAGTAGAGTGCCCTGGCATTATAGCTCATAGCAACCTCCAACTCGGACTCAAGCAATACTCTTGCCTCAGTTTTTCTGTTTTTGGTAGAGACAGGGTCTTGCTTTTGCTCAGGCTGGTCTCAAACCTGTGAGCTCAAGCAATCCACCTGCCTCAGCCTCCCAGAGTGCTAGGATTACAGACATAAGCCACCATGCTCAGCCAGCATTTCTTTAATTAATGTTAGGCTTTATAATACTCACCTGGGCTTGGCAGTTTGGAGCCTCAGAACTTATCCCAGATCTGTGTGCCTGAATCATTTCTGGGCTATAGGTGACATAGAGCCAAAGACCTGAAACCTGGGCTCACTACCTCTGAGGTCTTGATGGTTTTACTCCCTGGCATTGGACAGAGAAGAAAAAGCAAGGCTGGTTCACCATCCTGCCTGAGTACAGTGGTGTGGGATTTCCTTGCTTAGCCTGAGTCTAAACTCTAACCAGTCCTCTTCTGAGCTTCAAAAAGTGCAGCTGTCAACCAGTCCTGCGTTGGAGTGGGTAGCGCACACCAGTGAGCAGGAAATCACATTCTTCCTTCCTCCCTTATCTCCCAGGTAACTCTGAACAACGTGGAAGTCTGCAGTGACAACATCTCCACTCTGAAGAAGACACTAGAGGTACAGGAGAAATTGCCTGTCCACTTTCAGCAGCTATAGCCTCCCCATTTTAAGAGAAAGCCTTATACACTCATCCTACAGGAGACAGGGGCATTCCCTGATAGTGACCCACAGTTAAGATTGACATGGCAGCAAGGTGTGTCTGGGCCAGTAGGAAAAGGACAAGTTGGAAGATGAAAATTCAAATTGGCTGGCTCGACACCTGTAGCTCAGCAGCTAAGGTGCCAGCCACATACACCACCAGAGCTGGCGGGCTTGAATCCAGCCCAGGCCTGCCAAACAACAAAAACTACAACCAAAAAAAAAAAAAAAAATAGCCGGGCGTTAACTACTTGAGAGGCTGAAGCAAGAGAATCTCTTAAGCCCAAAAACTGGAGGTTTCTGTGAGCTGTGACACCATGGCACTCTACCAAGGGCTACAGAGTGAGACTCTGTCTCAAAAAAAAAAAAAAAGAAAGAAACCTTTGCTATGATCACAACAATCTCCCTTTGGCAGCCAGACCAAAATATGTAAAAAGTAGAAACTGCGATAATTGGGCGGCACCTATGGCTCAAAGGAGTAGGGTACCAGCCCCATATACCAGAGGTGGTGGGTTCAAACCCAGCCAAAAACTGCAAAAAAAAAAAAAAAAAAATAGGGTGGCACTTGTGGCTTAAGGAGTAGGGCGCTGGCCCCATATACTAGGGGTGGCAGGTTCAAGCCTGGCCCCGGCCAAAACTGCAAAAAAAAAAATAGAACCTATAATAATAGTAATGTCCCCTTAGGCACTAGGCTAAGCACTTGATGAAACATCATATATAACTTAACAACACCATAAGAGCAGGAATTGGTCTTCTCATTTATGGACAAGGAGATTGACTTTAAACATTTATCCAAGGTCACTCAACTAGAACATGAGCCAGGACTTCAATCTAGGAATGTCTACTCTATAGGCATGAAGCATTTCTGTCATTTATGTTTCTTCAGTTCCCTTGACACTGGTATCCCCATGTTAGAAAGGGGGAAGTGAGAACCAAATGGATAGCACCAGGACAGAATCCAGATTTTCTGAAGCCCACTGAGGGTTCTTGCCAAGGCTGGATGAGAAATGGCTGGCTGCATACTGGCCTCCCTACCTCACCCCACACTCCCATAGTCCAGGCATGCTCAATAGACTTAACACTATGTTCTCCCTTAGAGTGACTGCACCAAGCTGTTCAGCCAGGGCATTGGAGGGGAGCAGGCCCAGGCCAAGTTTGAGAGCTGCCTTTCTGACTTGGCTGCTGTTTCCAACAAGTTCCAAGACCTTTTGCAGGTAAGTTCCAGGTTCAACTGCTAGCTGAATCCTGTGCCTTTGTTTTACTCTGAGAGGATTATTAACTGGCTTATCATGGGCTCCACTGTGTACAGAAAATGGGGAGGAGGAATGAGGGAATAGCACACAAGCCTCTGAGCTTGTACAAGTCCCTTGAGACTAAAGGCCCTGTTAGTTTTTCAGCAGTGAAGCTGTCACATTGACAAGCCAATGTCTAGTCCTCTATAATCTCTGCTTGACCTCCACAGTAACAATAGCCCTTGGAAAAATGATCAGAGGAAATGGAACCACATTGTTGCTCTGACTTGCTGCTTGGCCTCAGCCACAGGTGCCACCTACCAACAGGCACTCTGAAATCTCTTCTTTTGAAAGTTTACCAGAACCACCTCAGGGCCTCATCTCTAGCCTGGACCTGAATCTGCACAGATCTGGAAAGGGATATATTGTTCCTGGCTTCTTTAATTAGCATTATCTCTGTTAATACTTCTGACAGGACCTACAGAAAACCTCAGAGCTGAAAGAATGTCCTGCAGTCATGGGATAAATGAAGAAATGAAAGGGATGGGGGTACATGCTTCCTGTGCCTGACGTGTCTCTGCCTTGTCCTTGTGCAGGAAGGGCTGGCAGAGCTCAACAGCACAGCAGTCAAGCCACAGGTGCAGCCTTGGATCAACACCTTCCTCTCTGTCTCCCACAACATCGAGGAGGTCAGCCTGGCCACACCTGGCCTCTAGCTATCATGCCCAGGATTATCCCCCAATACCCCATCCCCAGCTGGAGCACAGTGGAGCTGTGAGGCCCACTTCCTCACTCTTCCCCTTGAAGACTAGGGTCCTCCCAGGAAAGTTTGTTCTTGCAGTGAGAAGGGCCAAGAAGGGCTCAGAAGGCCATCTGAAGGGAGCTTGCTTTGACCTGACTCACCCTCTTTTATTGAGGCTCTTCTTGTCCCACCTTTCACAGACTTAGGACCTTTTTTTGTTCTTAGCCTAATGATTTCATTCCTGTAAAACATGAGATGCAAGAGGAAATAAAACGCCAAGAGCCTTATCACCCAGGCTGGTTCACTGGTTTTTGCCAGCCTGGGTGGTCAAGCTGGCTTTAAACTGGAAGAGTCAGAAGCTACAGGAAAGGAAGACCCTCTAACATTATTCTCTTAAAGGGGTCGGGGTGGGGGGAAGTGGTGGGTGAATGGGTACAACTTAAAAAGAGGCCCATGGTGACCCACCTTGCTTCCTCACTATAGGAAGAATTCAACGACTATGAAGCCAATGACCCTTGGGTACAGCAGTTCATCCTTAATCTGGAGCAGCAAATGGCAGAGTTCAAGGTGAACAGGAGCTCCAAGGGTCAGCTTATGGAATTCCCCACCTCTGCCCAAACTAGCATCCTGTGGCTTCTCATCATTCCTGCTGGGGACTCTGAAAGCCCTTCCAACCCTAGCCTGTAAAAAACACTTCCCCATGGCCTCACGTAACTGACCCATCCCCTGAAGACTCCAGCCTAGAGGCAGAGGGGCTAGGTGGGACTCCCACTAATGTCAAGCCTCTGTGTGCAGGCCAGCCTGTCCCCAGTCATCTATGACAGCCTGACTGGCCTTATGACCAACCTTGTTGCTGTCGAGTTGGAGAGAGTAGTGCTGAAATCCACCTTCAACCGGGTAAGGTCAAGGGGGCAGAGCTCTATCATTTCTCCTCTAAAGAAGACAAGTGATGCTGCCACCCCACGACTTCTTTCCCCGCTGTATGCTATCCATAGGCCCTGCACGTCTAGGCCCAGTCCCATTCTGGCTTCTGAGGCCTTAGAGCTAACTGGAACTACATAAAGGACACCATGTAAGGCCCAGCCAGCCTTGCCACCCAGCTATGAGGGCAACTGAAAGTGTGTTCTGCTTAGCCAGAGGGCCAGGCCTTTTTTTTTTTTTGGCCAGGGCTGGGTTTGAAACCACCACCTCTGGCATATGGGGCTGGTGCCCTACGCCTTAAGCCTTAGGCGCTACCCAGAGAGCCAGGCTTTAAACAGCATAACTGGCTTATGTTCTTTGGCAGTTGGGCGGTCTGCAGTTTGACAAGGAGCTGAGGTCACTTATTGCCTACCTTACCACGGTGACCACCTGGACCATCCGAGACAAATTTGCTCGGCTCTCCCAGATGGCCACAATTCTCAATCTGGAACGGGTATGTGGGACTCTCTTGGCCTAGCCAAGGAAGGGTGACTGGAAAGTGGGACAAAGACAAAATTTGGATTCTTGCCACTCCCCACAAACCATGTCTCTGGCAGCAGCCACCCCTGCAGGGCACCTTCCCCTTCCTGGGTACCCCTGCTCTGCCCCTAGTGGGGTCCAGGACCTTCTTTCAGGATAGCCCTTACCTTGCCAACAGGTCTCTACATTATTCCCTACAGGTCACTGAGATCCTAGATTACTGGGGTGCCAACTCTGGCCCATTGACATGGCGCCTCACGCCTGCTGAAGTACGCCAGGTGCTGGCTCTGCGCATAGACTTCCGCAGTGAGGACATCAAGAGGCTGCGCCTGTAGCACCCAGGGTGAGCCTACCTGGCCCACCACACTTCCAGGTCATTCCCTAAGTGGCCATAGCCAAGTTGCTGAGCAAGACTATCTGGCTTGAGGGAGCTCTAACCACCCAGACTGTTCCATGGCTGGCAGCATGCAAACAAGGCCTAGATTCACTCCTGCTCTGCCCTCAGACCTAGCTAGGTGATGCTTTGAGGGCAGCCTTTCCCCACAAGAAAGGTGGACAACTCCTTAGGTGGGAAATTTTAGGCAAGCAGCATGCACCCCAGGCCTGCCTTTTGTATGGCCCTCAAATACTACAACATGCTGCCCCTGCCAGGCTTAGAAGACGGGTACATCTGGGGACCTGGAAATTAGGTTTGACTTTGAGGAAAGACTGTGATGTTTATGATCCCTGAATAAAGACATTCCGTGGAGATATGCCAGTGTACTGTTTCCAGGAAAGGCTGGGTGCTTCGGGCCTGGACAGGTCCACCAGTTAGTTGCACTGAAATGTGAAGGCAAAGCCTACAGCCTCAGCCTATGCCCACGTCTGGAGTAGTTCGCAGCTACTCCAGGCCCTACATGATAGCAGGAGCCTCATCCAGTCCTGGGCCCTCAGCACCACAAGCTGGATCATCCTGGAGGCAGTTTCCATAAGGCCAATGGAAGTGGGAATTGCTCCCAGTAAGCAAAAAATACTTTATAAGGACAACCTAGAAGGGCAATGAATTTATTCCAAGAATGTCATAATCCTGAGAACCCACTGCCCAAAAGGCATCAGGTCACTTGGCACAGTCCTTAGTGTTGTTGGTTAAGGCCTGGGTTGGCAGTGACTTGTTGGCTCACTGCCACAGACTTGGCAATGGACCCCTACCCTCACCCTCTCACAAGGGTTGAGCACAAAGTCTCTACGACTCTTAAGGAAGGGCACAGAAAACGCCTCAAAGGGCCTCTTCTGGGCTGGCCTTACCAACAGACCCCCCAGCCATATGCTAAGGCTGGTTGTCATCTTTTTCCAGGGCCCTCATGGGAAGTGAGAAGACCCACTGGGCTGTGGGGTTGTTTCTTTTTTTTTTTTTTGCAGTTTGGCCGAGGCGGGGTTTGAACCCACCACCTTCAGTATATGGGGCCGGCGCTCTACTCACTGAGCCACAGGCACCAGTCAGGGCTGTGGGGTTTGTAAAGGCCACATGGGACACTAAGCTTAGGACCTGATGTCCAAAGAGAAGAGAGGACAAGGGTAGGCTGCTAACAGCCAGGTCACAGGAGAGCTTGCCCAAGTCTTGCTCAGGTCTTTAGGAGCAGAATCGCAGAGGTCGGTGAGGGGTAGGAGGCTGAGAGCTCCCACAGGGAAGGGAGGGGGAGGGGCCCCTGTAGCTCCAGGTTTCCTTACAGTGAGGGGCCAGCCTCATGGGAATGGGCATTAGGGTGAGGCCTCACTCCCCAGCAGCTTCAGGCTCAGGCCCTGAGTATCCACTTCTACCAGGTGGATGCTGCAATTTCCAAGACCCTGGACAAGACAAGACACAATAGGGTGTTTAGAGAAATCTGGAAAAATTTCAGGCCTTCTGGAGGCTGGACTGAGGCTATAGGGCCAGAGAGACTTGCAGATATAGCCCTGGTTAGCTGGTGGGCTACAGTGAGGTCTCTTGTCCCCACCAACCACCAACCCTAACACCATCAGGTACCTCAGTATTGGCCAGCACCATCTCCAGAGCTGCCTTTTGCCGCGGCTCCTTGGTCAACACATAGAGAAAGCCCCCACCACCTGCCCCTGCCAGGCTTTGGCCATACACGTGAGGGACCAGGACATCCATCAGACGCCGCACAGCCAGGGGCTCACAGCCTGGCGCCATGAGTTTCTTCTGCTCCCAGTACGAGGTCAGGCACTGGCCCAGCAGACGCAGGCTTCCTGAGGTGAGGGCAGAGAGGGGAGTAGTGTCCCTAGGCCAAGTTACTCAACACCCAACTTTAGACAGAATGAAGAACCAAGGGCAGCGCCTGTGGATCAGTGAGTAGGGCACCAGCCCCATATACCGAGGGTGGCGGGTTCAAACCCGGCCCCTGTCAAACTGCAACAAAAAATAGCCAGGTGTTGGGGCAGTCACCTATGGTCCTAGCTGCTTGGGAGGCTGAGTCAAGAGAACTGCCTAAGCCCAAAAGCTGGAGGTTGCTGTGAGCTGTGATGCCCAGGCACTCTTATCAAGGGTGACAAAGTGAGACTCTATCTCTAAAAAAAAAAGAAAGGCTCGGCGCCTGTGGCTCAACGGGCTAAGGCGCCAGCCATGTACACCTGAGCTGGCGGGTTCGAATCCAGCCTGGGCCTGCCAAACAACAATGACGGCTGCAACCAAAAAAATGGCCGGGCGTTATGGCGGGCGCCTGTAGTCCCAGCTACTTGGGAGGCGGAGGCAAGAGACTGGCTTGAGCCCAGGAATTGGAGGTTGCTGTGAGCTGTGATGCCACAGCACTCTATCCAGAGTGACAGCTTGAGGCTCTGTCTCAAAAAAAAAAGAAAGAAT
>CAUYRH010140485.1:0-16793 GCA_963574655.1 Perodicticus potto
GGGTACAGGTGAACCTTACTAAATGCAGAATACAAATGTCTTCATATAATAACAGAAAATGCCAGGAAGGCTATTTTAATCAGTTTGATGAAAATAGTTCAGATTGTATATGAAACCAGCACATTGTACCCCTTGATTGCAGTATTGTACACAGCTATGATTTAATGATAAAGACAATAAAAAAAATAAATTAATTAAAACCAAAAATTTTTAATTTCAATTAACTATTTATGGAACCACATAAGGATATTCCCTGGTATGAAACTAGTGTTTCCTTTGTTGACATGTCTGGAAGTAACAGCAAAGCCTTTGGGAAGCTCCAGGGAATCATGGAAAGAAGAGGCTTTGGGATATAAATGTAGGCTCCATTTCTACCTGTGCTACTTACCAGCTGTGGACTTTTGGGCTATTTATCCAGCCTGAGTTTGTTTCCTTACCTGGAAAACGGAGATTAAAATCTCTGCCTGATGAGGATAAGGTTAAGATGAAAGGAGATCATTCATTCCTAGAATGATACTTGGCATATGTTAGAAAGAAAAAATACTATTTTTTCTCATTTTTTGTCTCCTATTTTCTATCTCTACTTTTGAATGCAGTTGTCTGTTGTACTATAGTTCATGTCCTTAATATCTCCTCAGATGATGTATGACACTGATAGTTCAATGCCTTAGGAAGTGGTTGAGCCATGAGAGCTCTTTGGAAATAAGGGAGTGGAAGTGGGGGATTGGAGAGAAAAAAGGCATGGGGCTTCAGACCCTTCTTGAACAGGTGATGGTTTGCTTGTCTCTACATATGCCAGTGAAAACGCCTTCCACAATGGGCTACGTGGGCCATTTGAACTGGGAACCCTTGGAGACACAGTTCTGTCCAAGCCATCAGGGCTTGAAGGTGGGAATTTCTGACAATTCCCCTATTTGGAATATATTGTGAGATGGGTTTAAAGATAAGAGTGTTTGGCTAAAGCCAGCAATGAGTTGTCACTTCAGGGTCAATCCTGATTCGTGTGCAATGCACAATACAGAATATTGATGTAAAGTGAGGCAACTTGGGATGTATATGGGCAGAAAAAAGACAAGTTTTTTTAAGAATGTCCATTATGAGTTGCACACCTGGCCCTACATACATGCTTGCTTTCCTTCCCAATCCCCCTGCCATCTTATATGAGGGTTGATTAGTTGTTTGTTGGAGCTGTTTCTTGTTTTGGTAGTTAGAAAATCATTTTGGTTTAATCATTCCCATTTACAAAATAGAAAAAGAGTGATTGAAGGTGATCAGTCCTATTCTTCCTGTTAACTGGGAAAATGATGTCCTGGAGTTTTAATAGAGCAATTTAAAATGTTTATTGACTTATTTTCTCCCCATGACATTAAAAATATTTCCATTTTGTCCCTTTCAGAAGCAAATTGTAGACTTTCTGTGTAGCCTTGGCCTTTTAAAAAACATGAACTTTTGTACTCTGAAAATGCAGTGAAAACATCAGATAGCAATAGACTCACCATTAAATCAACCATGAAAATAAGTCTGATTAGTGTACCCTACGCCTAAAAAAATATATTAGTGGACTTTGAAGAAAAACATGTGCCCTTCTCCTTTCACCATAAAGTGGAAAGAGGAGGTCCTGGTTGATTTCAGTACCTATTTCATAAAACAGTTTCCCCTATCTTCTTTTTGAAGGCTCTTTGGTATTGAAGGGGTCATAACTATTCTATTTTTCCTTTTGTCCTAATTTTTTCCTCTGCCATTTCAGTTATGTAACCCATGTTTTCCCAGATCCTTGAAAAGATGAATCTTTTTGGTAACTTTAGCCTTTTTCTACTTTTTCAGAAAATCTAGATTTCAAAACAAACAAAAAAATCATCCATCTGGTTATTGCTGGAAATTTCTGGGTGGTATTGCTTGGATAGCCACAAACATAGAATCCACCACTTTCTTCCTGTTTCTCTGTATACTCCGGACAGTGGGTTTGCACACTAGGTTGGCAGGGCCTCATCTCTTTGTTCCATGAGTAGTTGGAAGGATTGACTAGGCAGGACACGTATATGTTCTTTTTCAACCAAGGTTTCAACTTAGTGAGGTTATTCACTGAATATGCAGGGTAGTCACCTACTTTGAATCTGTATGTGTGTGTGTGAGATAATACTAGCCATGGTGTGAGGAAGCAATGGGAGGCATTGCTAGCCATTGCATTGCTAGCTGTCTTATGACGGATAATTTTTGCATTTGTGTAACATTTCATAATTCGGGTATATTATTTATAGCATTTACCTTGCAAGTTTCTGTGTCATAAGAGAAAAAGTATAAGTTCATTCAACAAGTTAAGTATAAAATAGTCTTTAAATTTTTTTAAATGTTTAATTATTATAGATATATAACAGTTGTATATCTTGTGATGGTTTGATACGTGAATTAATCAAACCAGGATATCCATCACTTCAGGCATGTATCATTTTTTTGTGTGTTATGAACATTTCAGTTCTATTCTTTTTAAAGTATAGCTAACACTAATTATTGATTATAGTTGCTTTGTTGTGTTATCAAATGTTGTTAATTCTAACTATAATTTTGTACCTATTAGTCATCCCACCCCTTAATTCTCACATCCCAGTGTCTTTTCCAGCCTTTGGTAACCATCCTCTCCCCTCTGTCTCCATGAGATCAATTGTTCTTAATATTTAGCTCATACCTGTGATTTTGATAAAAGCCATTTTAACCAGGTTGAGATGATATTTCAGTGTAGTTTTAATCTCCATTTCTCTGATGATTAATAACATTGAGCATTTTTTTCATATATCTGCCACATGTCTTCTTTTGGGAAATGTCTGTCCATATCCTTTGCCCATTTTATAATTAGAGTATTTGATTTTTTTCATAGTAAGTTATTAAAGCACCTTGTATATTCTAGTTATTGATCTCTTGTCAAATGAGTAGTTTGCAAATAGTTTCTTTCATTCTGTGGCTTGTCTCTTTCCATTGTTGATTGTTTCCATTGCTGTGCAGAAGCTTTTTACGCTGGTGTAATTCCATTTGTCCAATTTTGCATCAATTGCCTATGCTTTAGGGTATTACTCAAGAACTACTTGCCCAGACCAATGTTCTGAAGCATTTCCTCAAAGTTTTCTTTCTTTAGTTTCATAGGTTCAAGTCTTAGATTTAAGTCTTTAATCCATTTTAAGGATCTAGTTTCATTCTTCTGCATGTGGACATACAGTTTTCCCAGCACCATTTATTGAAGAGACTGTCCCCTCTCCACTTTATGTTCTTGGCACCTTTGTCAAAATTTCTGAGTTCTCTATTCTGCTCCACTGGTCTAGGTATCTATTTGTATGCCAGTACCATGCTGTGCTGGTTACTACAGCTCTATAGTATAATTGAAGTCAGATAATGCAATTCCTCAAGTTTTGTTTTGCTCTGATGGCTTTGCCTATTATGAGTCTTTTATTATTCTATGTAAATTTTAGAATTATTTTTTTCTCTTTCTGTGAAGAATGCTGTTGCTGTTTTGATGCAGATTGCCTTGAACCCATAGATTGCTTTGGGTAATATGGATAGTTTAACAATATTGATTCTTCCAATCTTTGAAGATGGAATATATTTCCATTTTTAGTGCCCTTCAATTTCTTTCAACAATATTATATAGATTTCATTATAGAGATATTTCCCTTCTTCAATTCAGTTTATTCCTAGGTATTTTATTACATTTGTAGCTATTGTAAATAGAATTACTTTCTTGGTCTTTTTTTCAGATTGTTTAACCTGTTGTATTTACTCCTTTTTTTTTTTTTTTTTTTTTTGAACTGTGTGGTGGTAGGAGGGATCCTTTACAATTTTCACTTTGGAAACATTTATTTCTTGATTTAACCCAACTCCAGTGTTAGATGCATAAATGTTAAATTCTCTTGATGAATTGACTTCTTCTTCATTTTATAATGATGTTATCTGTCCCTCATAGTTTTTGTCTTGAAGTCTGTTTTATCTGATACAAGTATAGCTATTCTTTCTTTTTGACTTTCATTTGCATAGAATATCTTTTTTTATTCCTTTATTTTCAGTCTTTGTATGTCTTTACAAGTGAATGCAAAACATTTATGTTTTGTGTGTTCTTGTATGCAACATCTAGTTGGCTCTTTTTTCTTAATTCATTCAGCCACTGTATGTATTTTGATTGGACAGTTTAATTCATTCACACTTAATGTTATTACTGATAGGTAAGAACTTATCAGCATGTTGTTATTTGTTTTCTGGTTGTTTTGTGGTCCCTTTCTCTCTCTCTTTCTTTATTTTTTCTTCCTTCCTATTTTCCTTTATCAAAAGTGATTTTTCTCTGGTATTATATTTTAATTTATTGCTTTGTAAGTGTATCTGTTGTAGGTTTTTTGATTTGACATTACCATGAGCCTTGCAAAAAGCATCTTATAATCAATTATTTTAAAGATGTGACAACTTTCCTTACAAACAAGCAAAGAGAAATCTAACAGAAATTCTACCCTTTAACTTCATCTCCTCATTTTATAACTTTTTATTGTTTCCCTTCATATCTTTTTATATTATCTGTTTCTTAAAAAGTTGATCTTTTTGATAAGTTTACCTTTTAGTCTTCCTACTCAAGATATAAGTAGCTTATATATTGTAATTATAGCAATAGAGTATTCTGTATTTGTGTCTTTGCTGTTACCAAAGAGTTGTAAACCTTTAAATAATTTCTTATTATTCATTAATGTCTTTTGTTTTTCAGCTTGAAACACTCCTTTTAGTATTTATCATAGGACAGGTCTGGTGTTGATGAAATCTCTAAGGTTTTGTTTTGTCTGGGAAAGTATTTCACCTTCATGTTTGAATGATGTTTTTACAGGACATAATATTCTAGAGTTGAGGATTTTTCTTACAGTGTTTTGAGTAGGTCGTGCCACTCTTTCCTGGTCTATCATGTTTCCACTGAGGATTCTGCTGCCAGGCATAGTGGAGCGCCTTTATATGTTATTTTTTTCTTTTTTTCTTGTTTCTATTAAGACCTTTTCTGTATGGGAACTTGATTATTAAATCCCTGGAGGTAGTCTTATTTGGGTTAAATCTGCTTGGTGTTTTATGACATTTTTGTACCTGTATATTGATAGCCTTCTCTAGGTTTGAAACGTTCTCTGTTATTATTTCTTTGAATAAACTTTCTCTATTTCCTCTTTAAGGCAAATAACTCTTATATTTGTCCTTTTTAGGCTATTTTCTAGATCTTGTAGACAAGCTCTAATCTTTTTTACTCTTTTTTTTAAATCTTTTTTCTCTTCTGACTATGTACTTTTGAATAGTCTGTCTTCAAGTCCATTAATTCTTTCTTCTTCTTGGTTTGTCAGATGAATTATTAAACTCTATAATTTCTGCCTTTTTTATTACTTCAATCCATTTGTAAATCTTGTGAACTCTTTCTTTGTGTTCTCTTGAAGTTCACTGAGATTCTTCAGGACAACTATTTTGAATTCTTTGTCTAAAAGGTCATATATCTTCATCACTACTGGATTGGTACCTTATTTTGTTTATTTGGTGAGGTCATGTCTTCCCAGATGTTTTTGATGCCTGTGGATGTTGGTCAATGCATAGGTATTGAAGAGCTAGGTATTCATTTTAATCTTCACAGTCTGGAAGAAGGCTTTCCAAATATTCAAAGGGAATTGAGTGTTGTGGTCTAAGGCCTTGGTCACTGAAGTTGTATCAGCACTGGTAGTGTCCCAAGCCCTTTAATGCTGCAACTTTTGCAGACTGTTGGTGGTACCACCTTTTTGAATTTGGGTAAGATATGGGGGAATTCCCTAGATTATCTAGCAAAATCTTCCATTCTCTTCTCTTACCCTGTGTACTGGGCTGTTGAAATTGGGGGATGAGTGATATGCACACTCCCTCTTGGCCACCAGTGCCAGGTTGCACCTGAAGCCAGGCCAGTCTCACTCAAAGCCAGTGGTAACTGCTACCTGACTACCTCTGAGGTTTATTACAAGCCCAAGGGTTCTTTAATCAGTAGGTGGTGAATCCTGCAAGGCCTACATTTCCTTCTGGCCCAGTGTAGGTCCAGAAATGTCATCTAAGAACTAAGGCCTAGACTTAGGGGCATTAGGAGTCTGCTTGGTACTTTATTTTACTGTGGCTAAGCTGGTACCCAAGTAACAAAATGAAGTTCTTGGGCACCAGCAAGGGTGAAAGATTATATTTCCAATTTTGCAAATAATAAACCTGAAGTAAAGAGAGTATAAGTGATATGCCCAAATATAGACAGTAGGTCTTTGGTTTTTCTGACTTTGTGTTTGGTGCTTTTTACTTTTGATCTCTATTTGTATTTTGCTGCTGCAGGGGACAGAATTAAAAATTTACTGGAAATTCTCAACCATTCAAATTTCATATGGATGCATAAGTATGTGTAAGCAGAAAACACTACCTATTGCATCAATGTTTCCATAAGAAAACAATCAGAATCTAGAAGCTTTGAGGATAATGTAGATTTTTCTTGAAGATCTGGTTTAGGTGGGCACAAAGGAAGAATAGAATTAACAACACAAAGCAAAACCTCACCAAAGTCTAGTTTTCTAATCATCTTTTCAAAACTCTACCCCAATCCTTCCATTATCCTTGTAGCCCAATAAGGAAAACAATGACTCCCACTCCACCAAAGTAGCAGAAAGAGATTGTCTGTAAAAATGTTTATGGGAAAATGTAAAAGTTTGTGTCACCTGTAAAATGATCGTTGTTCATTAATGTCACTCATGGCTTTAGCATACACTTCTACTGAAATAATTACACAGCATCAGTGATCATGCCTTGATAATACTATCATCCCTTGGTATTCATCAGAAATTGGTTCCAGGAATCCTGCTGATACCAAAATACACAAATACTCAAACTTCCCTGCATAAAATGGTGTAGGTCTTACATATACATGGTAACCTATACACATCCTCCCAAATAATTTCACTCATCTCTAGATGCTTTATGATACCTAATACAATGTAAGTGCTATCAATAGCTATTATAATGTATCTCCAGTGTATTGTTTAGAGAGTAATGACAAGAAAAATTCTGCACATGTTCAGTAGGGGCACAGCTAACTCCTTTTGTTTTTTAAATATTTTTGCCCTGTCATTGGCTAAATCTGTGGATGTAGAACCCTCGAACAAGGAAATTTGACTCTGTATGTGTGTGTATACATGTGTGTGTATATCTGTGTGCACTGGTATGCCCACCACACATGTGCATTTCTCCTAATTCTTAGGATCAGAAATCCTTTTCTTTTTTTTATGTTGTCTTCTACACACGTCCATAGGTAGCCTTAGCTTGATGTGATGTGACATAAATACCTATCATTTTTAGTTCAATCATATGTTTAAGCTTATCTAAAACCGACAAGTTATCATCTAACAGCAGTTATCTAGGAAATTATAACACATACTCACACCTTCTTTTTACTTTGATTTCACTGTCTATGGTAAGAGTTGGCTAAAACTCTGGCATAAACTTTTATCAGCAGAAGAGACATTTAATGTCTATGCAAAGACTGTAAAACTCACTGAGGAGTATAAAAAGATCTTAATGAGTTCTTTTATTAATTTCCATATATATTCTGCTTATGTTTCAGACATAATACTTGTTCCATCAGTTTTATACTGCCAAGAAAAATACATGAAAGAAGAATATATAGGCATTCTTTAATTAATAAAGAGAATTCATGTGAAAGCAATTTGAAAACTAGTACATGTACATAATTCCTAGGAAGGGATACCATGGAACCATTAAAACCATAAAGACTGTTTTCTGTGTAGTCCAAGTATTATACATATATGCAAACAATACTACAGACAAATTTAGAATACTATAAGTAGTATTGAATACTTTGGTGATCTTTCTTTACTGTACTTTCCAAATTTCCTATAGGTACCTGTTTTACAAACACAAAAATAAGCATAATGTATTCTTTAAACAAAAAGTATAAAGCACTGCTCTGAAGTTTAATTCCAAATCCAGCAAATGATCCCTGGGCACATAAGCAGCCAAACTATTCCTCACAGAGAGACAGTGCCCAAAATAGGCCTGCCAGAATGAAAAGGAGAGAACAATCCCTGCTTCTAGAAGGAACATTATAATTGAGATGGTTTGAAAAGGAGAGGTGAGTGAACACAGTATAAGAACATCAAAATGCTAAATTTTATGATTGTTTGATGTAGAGCAGGTGACATTATGCAGCTCAAAATATATTCTGATGTTTTACCACCAAACACCAGACTTCTGTGCTTATGCATCGAAATGCTATTTTTAGATGTCATATACTTAAGGTGAGTGGTCTATGTAGGGCTGCATTATCTTAAACAATTGGGCTTAAAAAAATTCTATTGATACTTGTGTAGAACATAGCTTTTATCTACAAACAAATTATTCCTTCCTTTATTAAGAAAACTGTGGTCTAATTTTATAGAGTTTTAAATGATCATGTAAATCATAGAGCTTTAAATCTGGGATCAAGAGAGCAGAAATTGGTTGTAGTTACAAAATATTTACTCTGGACTACCCTATAGGAAGTCAAAATTTATGGGTAAGGGATTATAGACTTGATCTGACATTAGTAAGGACTTCTTCTCAGTCTGTTTAGGATGTTCATACTTTGGTGAAAACATTGGAATTCTTTTTTTTTTTAATAATTTTATTAAATCATAATTGTGTACATTGGTGGAATCATAGGGCAGAATGTGCTTCATATACAATCAGAAACATTTTGATCGTACTGTGAGAGATAGCCCTCATAGCATTTTCTTAATCACTATATAAAGACTTTGATACTCTACACCGGCCATTTTTTTGGTTGCAGCCGTCATTGTTGTTTGGCGGGCCCGGGCTGGATTCAAACCTGCCAGCTCAGGTGTACGTGGCTGGCGCCTTAGCCTGTTGAGCCACAGGTGCCGAGCCTGCCTTTGTTTCTGAATAAAGTTTTATTAGAGCTCAGCCATGCCCATTCATTTGTGTAATTTTTTATGGCTGCTTCTGCACTCCAACAACAGAGCTGAGTAGTGGCAGCAGAGATCAAGTGGCCTAAAAAGTCTAAAATATTTACTACTAGCTCTTTACAGAAAAAGTTAGTTAACGCCTGGGTCTAAGTGTTCTGGGTACTTAAGTAGAGTAAAATATACCCAAATCTCTCCTCTGTGGAAATTCTAGTGGGAAAGAGAGATACGGTAGATACACACAGGATTTACATGTATAGGGTATACAACTTCAGATAATTAATGGATAAGAGGGGGGAAAGTAAAGGAGGGAAGGAGGACATTAAGTCTGGGATGAGAGGCATGGATACTTGAGGCTGCCTGACCAAGTGAGACCTGGCTGACTGTGTGAACAGAGATGGAGAGGGCACTCGAAGCAAAACGATCACCAAATGCAGCCAAATTTGGGGAACAGCAGAAAAAGCAGTGGGGCTGGAGTGAAGGGAGAGGGTGAGCAGATGAGGCCTGGTCACATGGGAACTTGTGGGCCACAGGGAGCACTTGTGGGGAGGCACTGAGCCGGGGAGTGGCGTGACTTCCCTTTTGATTGAACAGGGTCACTCTGCTGCGGGTGGAGGGGAACTGACTGTGGGCTGGGGTGGGAGCCAAGGCAACAAGCAAGGAGAACAGTTGGAAAACGACCACAGGAATCCAAATGACAGTTGGTAGGAGATGAGGGTGAAGCGGGAGGAGGTGAGAAGCACCAGGTCCTCAGTCGACTCTAAGGAAGACATTCTAGTATTGCTGACAGATCAGAGAGAGGTTTGAGAGCAAGAGAGACCCCCAAGGATAATGCCAAGACCTTGAGTCTGAGTCATTTATTAGAGTCTGCCTCAAACTCAGCCAAATCTCTGGTTCAGGCTTGGTCCATGCCGAATTCTGATGAAAGCTTCTGAATGAATGAATGAGTGAGTGAGCCAATGATTACCAAGGGCAGAGAGAGAGTGCCCATTTGGATTTAACTCTAAAAGCAGAGAGGAAACCAAAGAGCAGGACCTCTTCTTCCAACAGTCTGGAGGTGGAAAGTGGGGACATCAGAGGAGGTCAGGGAGAAGGCAGAGGAAAGATGGCACAGGTGGGATAGAGACTTGGAAGAAAGAGCAAAGCACTGAAAGATATCAGGGGAGAGCCCCAGAAATGGGACAGGGAGGCAGAATTCGATGACAACAAAGATCAATGATGTGGCTTCATAAGCCCAAAACCAACACTTGCCACTAAGTCACCCTCTGGTAGGTCCTTGGCACCCCTTGTTATTTCAACTCCCAGAGACCGTACATACACCAAACCTGACCTACTATGTGCTGACACCACAGCAGCTAAAAACCGGCCATAGTGAGAAGGGAGACCCTGAGAAACTGAAGGGCAGGCAACTCAGGGGACTTGCAGCCACAAAATGGCAACAACGGGGAACCACCTGATTATTTCCACTTTTTTTCCTTCTTCCTCCTTCTTCCTCCATCCTCCTCCTCCTTCATCTTCTTCTCCTTTTTTTGTTGGAAACAGAGTCTCACTGTGTTGCCCAGGCTAGAGTACAGTGATGTGATCATAGCTCACTGCAGCCTCCAACTCCTGGGCTCAACCAATCCTCCTCTCTCAGCCTCCTAAGTAGCTGGGACTATAAGCATGCACCACCATACTGGTGGTATGTTAATTTCCAGTTAATTTCCCTATTTTTAGTAGAGATGGAGTCTCACTCTTGCTAGTCTTAAACTCTTGGCCTCAAGCTATCCTCCCTCCTTGGCCTCCCAGAGTGCTAGGATTACAGATGTGAGCCCCTGTGCTTGACCCCAGTTTTTTCTTTCAACCACAATAATTACATCAGTGAGCACTCACTGATCACACAGCATGTGCTGAGTGCTGTGGGGTCTCACTTCTTCCACAATCATGCTGACTGCACAGATGAGAGATGGAGGCTCATAGAAGTTGAAGAAACTCACTCAAGGTCACATCACAGGTGGGTGGAGGCCAGGGGTTTCAACCCAGGAACCACTTCCCTTTTCTGCTATCTACGTCCATGAGAAAGTTAAAGAAGGTCTTTGACAAAGGAGAAACTGAGAGTCTGGGAGTGCACTAATAGGATCAACTTCCTCAAAACCCAAAGAATGACGTCAAATGGGGCTACTTGCCTGAAAGTTCTCTTAGAAGTGCATGGAAACAGGGGCTTTTGGTTCACCTTTTTACTGTCAGCACGCTCAAACATAAAGAAAAGGGGAAAGAATTGTAAATTAAACTACACACATACTCACTGCCTAGTTTCAACATTGTTATCATTGTGTTATATTTGTTTCATCCTTATTTACATATGGAGAATATGTTAATTTACTGTTTTGAAACCATTTCAAAGTGATTAGAATTTATGACACATTACCTCTAGATATTTCAGTAAGTACCTCTACAAGATAACACACACTTACACAACAATAGCATTAGTGCCACTCAGAACAAAATTCTCCAATGTCATCTAATACACAATTCATATTAAAATTTCCCCATTTCTGGCTTGGCGCCCATAGCTCAGTGGTCACATGCACTGGGGCTGATGAATTCAAACCCAACCCGGGCCTGCTAAACAACCATGACAACTCCAACCAAAAAAATAGCCCGGAATTGTGGCAGGCACCTATAATCCCAGCTACTTGGGAGGCTGGGGCTAGAGAATCGCTTAAGCCTAAGACTTGGAGGTTGCTGTGAGCTGTGACACAATGGCACTCTACGGAGGGCAACATAGTGAGACTCTGTCTCAAAAAGAAAAAAAAAATTCCCCATTCCACCAAAATATTATTTTTAAAAAGCTGATGTTAGCCGGGCATAGTGGTTCACGCCCATAACCCTACCACTCCAGGAGGCCGAGGCAGGACTATCACCTGACTTCAGGAGTTCAAGACCAACCTGAGCAAGAGCAAGACTCTATCTATATTAAAAATAGAAAAACTGGGTGGGGCACAGTGCCTCACACCTGTAATCCTAACACTCTGGGAGGCCTGGGTGGTGGATTGGTTGGGCTCAAGAGTTCAAGACCAGCCTGAGCACAAGCAAGACCCCATCTCTACTAAAAATAGAAAAACTGAGGCAAGAGTATCATTTGAGTCTGAGTTGGAGGTTGCTGTAATCTGTGACATCATGGCACTCTCCCCAGGGTGACAGCTTGAGACTCTGTCTCAAAAAAAAAAGAAATAGAAAAACTAGCCTGGCATTATGGTGCGTTACTGAAATCCCAGCTACTTGGGAGGCTGAGGCAGGAGGATCACTTGAGCCCAAGAGTTTGAGGTTGCTGTGAGCTGTAACTCCACAGCACTCTATTCAGGGTGACTAACTTAGATTCTGTCTCAAAAAGAAAAAATAACTTATGTTTACAAATCAGGACCTGATTGTCTTAGCTCAATCAGAACTTATAACAAGACAAAGCCAGGTGTATAGACTCCTTACAAAGAGGGAGAGCACGCCAGAAAAACTATAGGACGCTTTGCCAAACAGAGTCAAAAATGAAGTTATTATAGGATTTGGGGAAGGGTCCAGTTTAGGTGAAATTTAAACAAAGCAGGGTTTTGATAGGTTCAAAGCAAAACAGGGCTGTGAGTAAAGGAGGTCAACATCAAAGCAAACTTCAAAGTGGTCCAAGTGGTCTGTTCCCTTCAAAACTACATTGTAGAAGAAAGTGCAGGGAAAACTCTTGAAGGAGTCGGCTTGGGTGAATATTTTATGAGGAGGACTTTCCCACTGTTTTGGGGAACTGAAGTCTGCATCCCTGCCTGCTCTGGTGGTTGGGAAAGGCAGAGGACTGTTTCTTCTTTGTGCTATAGGAAATGGTCCAGCTCAACTGTCCCGATCGAGGCCTAGTGCCTGGGTGGGCCTCCAAGGTGGGGTGGAGGTGACAGGATTGTCTTCAGTGAATCATCAATTGCAATTAAACAATGATAGCCTAAAACCAAGGGCCTTCCCGCTGCCTTTAAAAACTCTGTGTTTTTGCTTATGTACAGGAAATTCAGACTTTGAGAAAATAGAATTCCGTATATTTCCTCCTTTGCCAATAAAGTAATAAACTTCTCTTTCCTTCTTCTCAACCACTTGTTCTTGTTCTGACGTACCTTTGTGGACAAGTGTCAAGCTTTCAGTGACAAGGTGAAATAAATCAGAAGTATCAGGGTCACCCTGACTGATCTCTCCCCCAAATAATAAGATGAGAAAATTTCCTGTAAACTTGGACACATGAATAAAACAATATTATCCCAAGTTTTTGCTTGGTTGATGTCTGGAGCTATAGCAGGGGCTCTGTGAATAGAGCAGTCATGTGAATAAGTTGGTGCTTTCTCACCAGGAATGTAAACTTTTTAACTTTGGTTATATTGCATATATTTTGAGTCCTATTGTTATTATTTTTTTTATTTGGCCAGTCAGTACCTCCTAAGTCTGATTCCCTAGCTCTCTTTGAAGGTGAACTTTTCTTTCCTTTTCTAAATGCTCCTTTCCCTGGGTATTCCTTTGACATCAGTTGCACTGGGGCCATGCTAAAATTTAAAACAAAATCTCAAAAACGTCCTGCCTAGTGCGTTTTGTATTTAAGTTATGTTTTCAATAAAATTAATTTTGAAACACCTTTACACTCAGAAGAAGTGGTGAAAACAGTACAATGAGTTCCAACATATCTTTTATTCAGCTTCCCCTCACCACAGCACCTTAAATGTCCCCAGTATATCATCAAACCAGGAAATTAACATTGATATTAACTGAAGCATAGACTTTATACAGACTTCATGCACTGCTTGTAAAAACTGTGAGTATAGCTTTGTAAAATTTTATAACGTGTAGATTTGTGTAAATGCTACTACATCCAAAATGCAAACTATTCTATCACTCCCCCAAATTCTAGGAGGTTACCACTTTACAGTCACACCTTCTCCCTAACCTAAGCCCAGACAACCACTGATCTGTTCTTTCTCACGTTAATTTTGTCACATTAAGAATGTTATATAAATGGAAGCATTCAGTATGTGAACTGTTTTTTAAGAGACAGGATCTTGCTCTGTTACTCAGTCTGGAGCACAGGGCATCATCATAGCCCACTGCACCCTGAACTCTTGGGCTCAAGCAATCCTCCTCCTTCAGCCTCCCGAGTATCTGGGTCTATTAGCACGCACCACTGCACCCAGCTAAATTTTAAATTTTTTTGTTGACTAGGCTGGTGTCTGTCTGCTGGCCTCAAGCAATTTTCTCATTTCAGCTTCCCAAAGTGCTGGGATTATAGGCAGGTACATACTTGTACCTGGCCAGTATGCAAACTTTTGAGATCTATTCTTTTCACTTAGAGTAATGTTTTTGTGATCCACTCAAGCTGTACATATCAATGTTTCTTTTGTTACTGAATAGTATTCCATTGTATTGTATATGGCAACTTTATTTCTCCATTCACCTGTTGAAGGATATTTGGGTTGAGTATTTTGCTGTTACAAGTAAAACTGCTATGAACACTTATTTACAAAAAAACACTCATTTTAATAAGTGAATATTAGAGAACATAAAAGAAAAAGTTAATGATATTCTTCCCTCAAATCTGCTGTGCTATGATAATTAGTATTAATAACAGTATTTCATATTTTTCTCTGTGCTCATATAGTACGTAAGTACAGTATGCATATATACACACATATACTAATATTTTTTTTCCTTTTTTCTTAAAATATAAATATAATCATATTGTATATGACTCTGCTAATTATTTGGTTATTTTGCATTCCTGCAGAAATCTCTGAATATTTCTTCATTTCATGTAAAGGAATGGACACCATGCTTGCAAAGGACCGTTACTGAGTCTTATCACATTAAACGGAAATGTTGAGAACCGGACAGTCTCCTGGCAAGTCTAGAGACATTTTATGACTTGGGGGCAATCCCCTAAGTAACTCAGTGTTCTGGAATGAGATAAGGTCGGTCACTCACTAGTAAGCATGTGTTAAACATTGATGCTTAGTAGTTCTTCATGAGGGTTGTGGGGGAAGAACACTTGAGGAGAGCACGTGGCAATCCTTAGGCAGGCAGCCCTCATATGTAATGACCTGAACTCTCCACATCTGTTGTATATAACCTTAATAAATAGCCATTGTGGAGGGGGCTTGGGGCTACCCTGAAATTAAGGTTAGCCCGACTCCCGCAAGCTTGTACTTCTAATCCGTGTCACGCCTGGTTCCTTCCGGCGGCGATGCAACAAGTTCATACATATTGCTCTAATTATCTTAAATAGTCAAATAATATTTGAAAATTATGAATGGATCAAATTTATTTATTATTTATCTGTGATGGAATACCAAGTTGTTTCTAATTACTTTTCTTTCAAATGTCACTATAATCAACACATAATGGAAATACCTGTCTGGATATATTCTTACATTCTGGCATTTTATGCTTATAGAATAAATTCACTAAAGTTAGATTGTTGGGTCCAAGGGCATAAACAGTAAAACTTTCAATAATATTTCTAGGTTATTTTCTAAATTGGTTTTAATGATTTTTGTTTCCATCAGCTGTATATAAGAAGTCAGTAATAGATGCTATTAATATTTTTAATGGATTTTACATTGTTGTTTCAATTTGTATTTTCCTAATTACCAATGATGTTGATCATGTTTCAGTGTGTTTATTAATCATTTGCTTGTTCTCTTCCACAATTTTTAGTCTTGGTTCTTGACTGATTTGTCTTTATGAATATCTTATCTCTTTCTCATTGTAGTAATTTGTCTAGTTAGCATTTTAACTGGTAGGAGGTGTAACAGAAAAAATGTAGGGTGATGTTTATGGGATCAGGACCCTGGGGTGAGGGCTAGGGAGGTGAGGATTGCAATTTTAAAAGGGGTGGTCGAATGCCCATTGAAAGTGGAATTTGTACTGGGCTCCCAAGAAGTGTTTTTGTATGAGGCTCCCAGGGAATAAGTCCCCTGTGGCTTACTGAGAAAACAGGATTCCCTGTAGGGTAGCCAGTACAAAGACCTTAGGGCTAGAGCTTTCTTTGTGTGTCCAATGACCAAAAATGAAGGAAAATATGACTGTAATAGAAGGAGCTAGGAAAGAGAGTAGTTGCAGGGTATACTGGAAAGGGAGCCAGGTCAAGGAGAGCTTGTGGACATTGTAAGAAGTGTACCTTTTACTCTGAGTAGATGAGGATTTTCAACAAAAGAGTGATCTGATATGATGTATTTTGGAAAGATCACTCTGGTTGTTAGGTTTAGAATAATCTGTAGGGAGGCAAGGGTAAGGGACAGAGCCCACTTAGGCAAGTATTGAAATTATGCAGTCTAGGCAAGGTTGTGTGTTGGACAGAGTGGTAGTGAGGAGAAAAGGCTGGATTTAGGGAATAATTTGTATTTAGCCAGTAGGAAGGGAGAAGGAAGGAGAGGAAGAGCTGAAAGGTGCTTCAAGGTCTTTTAGAATAAGCAAGTGGAGGAAAGAAAATCGCCCCCTTTGTTGATACAGGGAATACTGAGAGAAGAACACATTTGGGATAGTTAGAGAGATGAGGAGTTTTATTTTTGAAGGTTTTTCTTTTTTAAGACTTAAATTTGTAGGCTCGGCGCCTGTGGCTCAACAGGCTAAGGCGCCAGCCACGTACACCTGAGCTGGCGGGTTCAAATCCAGCCTGGGCCCGCCAAACAACAATGACGGCTGCAACCAAAAAAAAAAAATGGCCGGGCATTGTGGCAGGCGCCTGTAGTCCCAGCTACTTGGGAGGTGGAGGCAGGAGACTCGCTTGAGCCCAGGAATTGGAGGTTGCTGTGAGCTGTGATGCCACAGCACTCT
>CAUYRH010140486.1:0-24299 GCA_963574655.1 Perodicticus potto
ACCCTGGATAGAGTGCCATGGCATCACAGCTCACAGCAACCTCTAATTCCTGGGCTCAAGCGAGTCTCCTGCCTCTGCCTCCCAAGTAGCTGGGACTACAAGCGCCCACCACAATGCCTGGCCATTTTTGGTTGCAGTGGGCATTGTTGTTTGGCGGGCCTGGGCTGGATTCGAACCCGCCAGCTCAGATGTACGTGGCTGGCACCTTAGCTGCTTGAGCCACAGGCACTGAGCCCAATTTTTCTATTTTTAATAGAGACAGGGTCTCACTTTTGCTCAGACTGGTCTCTTTTTTGCCCATGCTGGTCTCAAACTCATGAGCTCAAGCTATCCACCTGCCTTGGCTGCCCAGAGTGTTAGGATTACAGGCAGGAGCCACTGTGCCCTGCAGGAATTGAATTTCTGTGTCATGGTACATGCTTGTCTATTACTTCAGAGACTTTTACAAACTAAGGTCAGTTTGTCATCTGTAGTGCTGTATCAGTTTCCTCTCTTGCTAATAGTGCACAGAAGATTTCATTGTTTTACATCCTCACCAATGCTTGATATTATTTGAATTTTTAAAGATTTTGCCAATCATGTGTATTGTAAATGATACCTTATGTGGTGTCGTTTGTTTTCGCTGAACAAAGAGTGATTTAAATTCTAAACTCAGCAAGGCATGGTAGCTCACACTTATAGTCCTACAACTATGGGAGGCCAAGGTGGGAGGATTGCTTGAGCTCAAGAGTTTGAGGTTATAGTGAGCTGTGATTGCACCTCTGCACTCCAGGCTGGGTGACAGAGCAAGACTCCATTCATCTTGAATGAGTGAGTGAATTCTAAGCCTAAAGTAAATGTAAACTTACAATAAAAGGCCCAGAGGAAGAGAACAAAATGTGAGATATAAAATTGTTATAATAACTCATGTTTTCTCTTCCAAGAATAAAATGCCCCACTTGGAATATTTTGGGTATATGTATGTATACAGTACAGTACAGAATAATTACTATGAACTCTGTTACATTGACTGTTTTTAGTTTGTCTGTTTTTCTAAGTAGTAAGTAGTTTATCTGGTTTTGTCTTTACATTTTGATCTTTTTTTTGTTTGACAGGTGGCAATCTGTACCATACTGATGTCTCACTCCTTGGAGAACCTACCGAGTTTGAATATTTGCGAAAAGTGCTTTTTGAATATATGATGGGTCGCGAGACTAAGGTATAAATCATGTCTGGTGATTTGGTATGTGGCTTAATTTAAAAGGAAATATGTTCTGTTTTTAATACACATATTGATAGCACATTAGCAGATTCTACCTGCTAATAGTAGGCAATGGGTAATTTATGGTACTACTCTTGGTTTGCTAACGTGAATTGGCAGATCTTGCATATAAGTGTGTTTGTTACATTTATAAAACATTAATGTTTAAAATGCTATTGGATGACACTGAATACTAAAAATTAAAATTTAATTAACTTCAGAATAATTTGTGAAGCATGTGTACATTTTTCTTTTGACTTCAGATCTTCAAGTTGGGATAATAGATTTCATTTTCAAGACTTTAGAATACTGTGGAGGGTATTGGAACTGATGGTACTAAGAGTGGCTACTTAGGAGGATTTAGATGTATTTTACTTTGGAAAAATTTTCACCATAAGAAAAATTTCACTTTAAGAAAATCATTTTCCATATATGTGGAATATTGGCCATTTAGAAATTGCCATATTTACTTGAACACAAGCACTATGAAAAAAAAAATTACCATACCATGTAAGTAATAATGCTTGGCTAATTTGGGTTTTAGAATGTTACATTTATTGTAAGGTCCTTGAATGTAGGTCCTTGTCTTAGTCTTATTTATATTTCCTGTAGTCTTTTTAAAGAAATCTTATATTGAACATTTGGTAAATATATCTTACATAGAATTAAATGCTTTTAAGGAAATTCAAACAAAATTTTTTAATTAGAGCAGTTTCTGTTTAAGACATTGTTACAACTTTTTACCTTTATGGAATTTTACATTTGTCTATATACTTTGGCTAAGAACGAAATAGAGTTTTCTTTCCTCGGAAGCAATTAAGTGTTTTAATGTCTGGGTATGTGGGAGTTGCTGAGTCATACTATGCTAAGCTAATTTGGACATTGACTTGGTAAATATATTAAAAACCTAAAAAACATGCATAAGAAAATATCTTACACATGAATTTATATATTGGAAATTTATGGACTGGAGATGCAGCTAAACATCAGGAGAGGGCTAGAAATCATTTGAATCCTTAATGTCCATAGGAATCATATTTCATTACATCAAATAGTTTTCAAATTAAAATAATACTTGGTATGTGAATATGCATCACAGAGGGGATATATTAATTGATAATAATTGTGTCTTTTTTCCTTAAAGACTTAAAAAAAAACTTCAAGGATAGCTAAGCCAAATTATGTCCTTGTTTTTTTTTTTTAAAACAAAGCTAATGAATTATAGCTTTCTTTTGTTAAAGAAAGTTACCTTGTTACAAAGTTTTAACTTTGCTGCAAATGTTTCTCCTAAATAAATTATTTAATCTTTCTTGATCTGTAAAATGAAAAGACTGATACCTTAACCTGTTTCTTCTGTAGTTTTAAATATATATGAGGTGAGGTTGTTGCAGAGCTTGAGTCTTCCCAAAGAAAGATGTAGCATAAGCATAATAAGTGTCATGGGCCGATAGCAAAGCAGCCAAGTCTACGCTTGTGCTTTCAGGGTTCTGCAGTTGATCTTAGGGTCTGGTGTGGGAGATAGCTGAGAAGAATGTTGCATGGCATAGTCAGCCCAATTTAATAACTGGCTGGGAGTCCATATCAAGGAGTATTTTCTCTTGTCTTTGTCTTCAGTATTTATTCTACTTTTCTAGCAACTAAAAATGAAGACTTCTACCCTTCTGCCAACACATTTTATAGGTACATATTGAAAATTTGGTAGCAGACATTCAGTTTAATTTAGTGTACATTTATTGAGCATTTAACCATGTGTGGCCCTTATCACCATGATGGATAGTAAGCTGAATTTTGACACCATACTCAAATTTAGAGTTCATCATATAGTAAGAAAATGGAGCCGTACTCAACTTAGTCACAAAGTGATACAGAATATAGTAAGGGCTATAACAGAAGTATAGTCCTCATATTTACTCATGGAAGGGCCAGAATGGACATCATGGAAAAAGTATATATGTATGAGGGTTAAAGGAGGGATATTAGATTTTGATAGATGAGCTCTGATGGGAAGGGTAGCCCAGACACAATAGCCAAGGCAGGAAATTAGTGTGGGTTTTTGGAATGACAAGTAGTCTGCTCTGACTAAAACACTGGACCTATGAAGCAAAAGTGATTCCAGTTAAGGCTACAACAGAGTATAGAGAGCCTTGAAAGTTTTCGGAGTTTTACCTATAGGTATTGGGATGGGGGTAGCGTTGAACAATTTTGAGCAGGGATTGACAAGATCACAGCAGTTATTGGACACATCTTCTGCTGATTTGCTCAATTTCTAATGCATTGACAAAGAATTTGAAATGGAGACCAGGTTGTGGTTTTTTGAATAAGCCAGAATATGTTGTGGCCTTTGTAATTTGATTACCATCTCTAGTGTTTTCTTGTCTAGGAGGATCTGTATGTCATCTCACCTGTGTTTCTTCATGTGCTTTTGCACGCAGCGTTCTTTATGAGGCAGATGACTTTTTAAAGAAGAACACATGTAGTATACACATCCTTGTCGTATGGAATTAAGTAAGCTCCCCTCTTTTCTTCTGTCCTTGCACTTTTTCTTGGGTTTTGATCTTCCATGATATTAATTGAATCTGAAATTCAGCCTGTTCTCCTTTTCAATGTAAAGTATTTCTCATCCTAAGATTTATTAAAACACCTCTCCCTAAGGAAAACCTGGCAGGAGAGGCCACTTTTAAATCAGGTGGCTCATTTGAACTTTTCCTTGCTTCCCAGGGCCTGAGGAGATTGTATATAGAGTAGACAGTCTGATCTCTTTACCAAGGTGTGGCAGAGAGCCTGGGCTTCTTCATTAAAGTGTTTTCTGGCAAGCCAGGGAGGAGCTTTAAGTCTTTACTGGGTAATAAGCTGCACATTCTGGATCGCTGATGCATTTAGAGGTGGGTTTACCATTTAATATTGTCTAGAAATGTGAAGAGACGACTAGCCACAGTTCACTTTTTTTTAGTGAACATGCTTGTGCATGCATGTATATGTTGTTTCATAGCGATAAAATAAGTGGACTCCTTGGTATTCTGAACTTTATGCAGTATTGAAATTAGAGAAATGTTTCCTGTAATTATGAATCTCTGAATTTTAGATTTTTGGCACTTAATAAAAATTATATTCATAGGTAGTATACTAGAAGTTGCTTAGAGTGTGATTAAAAAGAAAATACTAAAATACAGGGTGGCCATTAATTTCATATGCAATTGAAATGTTATTTGCTATTTCATATTTCAGGCTATATTCATGTAGACATAACTTGAAGATACTGCAGGTTCAGTTCTAGACCACTGCCATAAAATGAATATCACAGTTAAAGCAAATGACACAAATTTTTTTGTTTCTGAGTGCATATAAAAGTTGTGTTTATACTATACTGGAGGCTGTTAAGTATGCAATAGCATTATATAAAAAAAAAAACAAACCAATGTGTATACTTTAATCTAAAAATACATTATTGTGGGCCAGGTGTGGTGGCTCACACCTGTAATCCTAGCACTCTGGGTGGCCAAGGCAGGTAGATTACCTGAGCTCACAGGTTTGAGACCAGCCTGTGCCAGAGCAAGACCTTGTCTTTTAAAATAGCTGGGTTTTGTGGCGGGTGCTGGTAGTCTCAGATATGTGGGAGGCTGAGGCAAGAGAATCGCTTGAGCCCAAGTGTTTTAACAGGTTGCTGTGAGCTATGATGCCACCACACTCTACTAAGGGTGACAAAGTGAAACTCTGTCTCAAAAAAACAAAACAAAACATTATTACGCCAAGTGTGGTGGCTCAGGTCTGTAGTTCTAGCACTTTGGGAGGCTGATGTGGGTGGATTGCTTAAGTTCAGGAGTTGGAGACCAGCCTGAACATGAGCAAGACCTCATCTCTACTAAAAATAGAAAAACTAGCCCGGTGTTGTGGCATGCATCTGTAGTCCCAGCTACTTGGGAGGTTGAGGCAAAAGGATCTCTTGAGCCCGAGGTTACTGTCAACTTAGATACCATAGCACTATGCCCAGGGTGACAGAGTTGAGATTCTGTCTCCAAAAAAAAAAAAGAAAAAAATTATTATTAAAAATGCTGATGATTATCTGGACCTTTAGTGAGTCATAATCTTTTTGCTGGTGGAGGATCTTGCCTCAGTGTTGATGGCTGCTGACTCGTCAGGGTAGTAGTTGCTGAAGGTTGGGATAGCTATGGCAGTTTCTTAAAACTTAACAACAGTGAAGTGTGCTGCATCAGTTGACTCTTTTTTTCACAAATTATTTTTTGATAGTGCGTAATGCTATTTGAGAGCATTTTATCCACAGCAGAGCTTCTTCACAATTGGAATTAATTTCCTCTGCCACTGCCTTACCAACCAAGTTTGTGGAATATTCTAAATTCTTAATTGTCATTTCAACCATGTTCATAGCATTTTCACCAGGAGTAGATTTTAAGAAATCACTTTCTTTGCTCATTCAGAAGAAGCAATTCCTCATCAGTTAAAGTTTTATCATGAGCTTATAGCAGTTCAGATCCTCAGACTCCACTTCTAGCTCTCTTGCTCTTTCCACCACATCTGTAGGTACTTCCTCCTCCAAAGCCTTGACCCCCACAAAGTCATCCATTGGGGTTGGAAACAACTTCTTCCAAACTCTATTAACATGGACATTTTGATTTTCTCCTGTGAATCATGAATATTGTTCATAGCATCTAGATTGGTGAATCTTTCCTAGAAGGTTTTTAATTTACTTTGCGTAGATCCATCAGAGGAATTACTATCTGTGGTTGCTATAATCGTACAAAATGTATTCTTTGAATAATAAGGCTTGAAAGTCAGAATTACTCCTTGACCCATGGACTGCAGAATGGATGTTGTGTCAGCAGACATGAAAGCATCATTCATTTCCTTGTACATCTCCATCAGAGCTCTTGGGTGACTAGTGCATTGTTAATGAGCAGTAATATTTTGATAGGAATCTTTTTTGATGAGCAATAATTCTCAACAGTAGACTTAAAATAGTCAGTAAACCATGCTGTAAACAGATGTGCTGTCTGTTAGACTTTATTATTCCATTTCTAGAGCACAGGTAGAGTGGAGTTTGCATAGTTCTGAAGGGCAGTAGGATTTTTGGAATGGTGAATAAACATTGGCTCCAACTTAGTTACCAGCTATATTAATCCCAACAAGAGAGTCAGCTTGTCCTTTGAAGCTTTCAAACCAAGCATTAACTTCTCTGTAGCTATGAAAGTCCTAGGTGATATATTCTCCCAAATAAAGGCTGTTTCATCTGCATTGAACAGTCTAATCCGTTGTATAGTTGTTGCCACCTTCATCAGTCATCTTGCCTGTATCTGGATAACTTGCTGCAACTTCTCCATCAGGACTGCTGCTTCACCTTGCACTTTTATGTTCTGGAGATAGTTTCTTTCATTAAACCTCATGAATCAATCTGCTAGCTTCAAAGTTTTCTTCTGCAGTTACTTCACCTCTCTCAGCCTTCAGATAATTGAAACAAGTTAGGGCCTTGCTAAGAATTATGCTTTGGCTTAAGGGAATTTGTAGTTGGGATGATCTTCTATTTAGACCACTAAAATTTTTTCCATTTCAACAATAAGGCTGTTTTACTTCCTTATCTTTTGTGTTCACTGGAGTAGCACTTTTAGTTTCCTTCAAGAACTTTTCTCCTATCTTCATAACTTGCCTTTGGGGCGTAAGAAGCCTAGCTTTCTGCCTATCTCAGCTTTTGACATGACTTCATCAATAAGCTTAATTATTTCTAGCTTTCGATTTAAAGTTAGAGACATGTGACTCTTCCTTTCATTTGAACACTTAGAGGCCATTGTAGAGTTTTTAATTTGCCTTGTTTCAATATTGTTGTGTCTGAGAGAATAGAGAGGCCCAAGGAAGGGAGAGAGATAGGAACACAGAAGGTCAGTGGAGCAGTCAGAATATATACAACATTAATCAATTATGTTTGCAATCTTGTAGTATAGATTATTCTTGGCACCCTAAAATAAGTACCATAGTAACATCAAAGATTACGGATGGCAGATCATGATAATGGATTGAATAATAATGAAAATGTTTGAAATATTTCAAGTAGTACCAAAATGCACTGCACAGAGACATAAAGTGATTGTATACTGAAAAAATGAAGGCAATAGACTTCCTTGACACAGGGTTGCCAGAAACCTCCACTTGTTAAAGAAATGCAATCTCTATGAAGCTCAGTAAAGGAAAGTGCAATGAAATAAGGTACACCTGTACTTGTTTTCTAGCCTTCAGTTTAGCACACATGATTCTGTGCTAGCTAGGCAATATAATTTAAACGATGAGAGTTTGTGTAAAATGTTTTTGGAATTCTCCAAAAGTAAGTTGTTTTAAATTGTATTCGATCACCAAAATGGCAGAGGCAAAGATAAAAGGAAGAAGATATCTGAAACTAAAATAGTGCCATGTGTGGAGTTCGTGGTTTAGGAACAGTGCTAGTTGATCTATTAATTGAAGTTAAAGTATTAGGAATATGTAAAGTGTCTTGTGTAAGCTTAGTATATAATAGGAACTTTAAAAAAAAAATTCGTTCCTTTCCTTCCTGGAAATAATTACAATACTTTCCCCCCACCCCAATGATTTGTGCTTCCAAAATTTTGAGTTAACTATATTACCTTTTCCTTAATGACCTTCTCCAGATCATTCTCCTCAACCCCTGGGATCTGTGTAGCTAAGAACAAAGAATATTAAGAATCATTTTCTTGGGCTCCCTCCTATCCACTGTAGGAATCTTTAGGAGAGTACTACCACCTGAATTTATATGTAAGCACTGAACTTGTTATCCTACTTATTTCATAAGTGGTATCTTCTTTCCTCTCTGTCTCCCTCAAAACATCTCATCTTGATACAAAATAGGGAGTTTCAACCTTTGAGGAGAATTTTCCAGGAGCTTATGGGTGACAGTCTGACTTACGGTATATTTATTCAGATCTGCACAATTTATGATCTTGTTTTGCAAGCTGCCATGTGTAATGTTTTTGATTCATCATGTTTTCTACCAAATGAAACATCTTGTGTTTATTTAAAATGTAATTTGTATTTCTATTAGGCTGATGTGCTGCATGTCTTGAAAAATACCTAATAAGCATGTTCATGTTCATGCAGTAGCCGTGTTTATGAGATATATGATGTGATCTAGTTAAAGCTAAACATGGGGAATATTTAATTCTGATTATTTAGAGCATATATTTTGGCAATTTATCATTTACTAGATAGATTTTTGCAAATAAAAAGCCTTTTAAAATGAATGAGTTATAAAATTTCATATTAATAAACAAAGGGCCAAGAACGTTAGACTTTTTATAGCTTCATGCTATTATAAATATATCTTCTTAAAATAATTACAAACCCAGACATTGTGAGGATTCCTTTTAAATTGAAATTCTAGTGTTGGCTGTTACTTCCTTGACTAATAATTTCACATCATACTTCTTTGTTCGTGGCTTCCATTGAGAGCACTAAAGAATCCCACCAGCAGAACATGTCAGAACGGATTGAGACTTTATGTGTTTCTGTATTAATGATCATCTCTCATTTTTCTCGTAGACCATGGCAAAGGTCATAACCACTGTACTGAAGTTCCCTGATGATCAGACTCAGAAAATTTTGGAAAGAGAAGATGCTCGGTTAATGGTAAGCTCTAGAAGTTGGCTATGGATAGAAGATGATTTTATCTCCTCTGTTTATATTGTCTTATTGATAAAGACTTTGATTAAAAGAAACTTGTAAGTTTTTAATCTTTGTTGTACTACAGCCTGAAAAGTGAGAATGAATTTACATTAAGTTTAACCAAAGGCAAATGTGAATAGTTGCCCTCAAGAGAAAGCATACTCTTATTTAAAAAAAAAAAAAAAAAAATGGTCTTATTTAATAGCATATAAGAGGTTGACGGACACTCATATCTGCTATGTGGGTTTTCAGAACTTGGACTGTTAAGGATGAAAAAGGCATAAATATCCAGTAATATTTAAACCAAATTATGTTATAATGTTAGCTGCTTTATAGATTATTGTTCCTTATTATATTTCAGTTGAATTCTAAAGACATTAATTCTGGATAAAGGAATTTAAGCATTTTTGAACTTTTGACACCTTACAAGGGAAATGTAGACAGACAACTGAATTATTAAAAAATTTCATGTGACGTGATTGAGAAATGAAATAAACATGCTACATTACTTCATAAATTATGCAAAATTCTCCATACTAACTTCTTTTTGCCCTGGGCCAGTAAGTCATTAAGAAGGTCCTCTCTAGCCAGACTATAAAACTTGGGAAGTTTGTTTCCTACCCCTAGCCTTTTCTGTTTGTCTTACTATCATGATAGTATCCCACAAAGCCCTCAGTACCCTGCCACCAATCTCTTTACTTATTTCATAACCCAGTGCTGCTTTTCCCTTCTCTCTCCTCACTAAAGCAAACAAGCATCTCCTCCTTATAGTAGGTTAGTTAGCATGTGTAAAATAAGTAAAATAAGTAAGTCCCAAAGCATCTAATCATATCTCACCAGACTGTTTCTTACAGAAGTTCTTGCTGATCCCTTTTTATAGTGCTCAACTTTTGTCCTAGTGTAA
Source organism: Perodicticus potto (assembly GCA_963574655.1). Classification (NCBI taxonomy): domain Eukaryota; kingdom Metazoa; phylum Chordata; class Mammalia; order Primates; family Lorisidae; genus Perodicticus; species Perodicticus potto. The sequence goes on from CAUYRH010140486.1 coordinate 9,819, forward strand.
AAACATTTTAAAGCATACAAAAAAGTTTCTTTTCTTAAAAAAGTTTAACTAAAAAGAAATCTTTGAAAACATTAGACTTTTTCTTTCTGAATACAGTGGTACTGATTCTAGACAGGGCTGAAATGGTAGCTGGCCTATTCTTCCTGAAATAATCCTCTTTTATCCCAAATCCTGGTCTGTCCAGAATGTCCTACTTTTCTAATGCTCCTTTAAACAAAGTCTTATCCATCATTATCTTTTGGTTAAGAGATAAGTTTAATCAGCAGTCATCTACTCTTTTAGTTGTTATAGGGAATATAGGAAAATTGAAGGTGTGAAAGACCTATGGAGGGAAGAGGTAACAAAATCTATGTATATGTGAACAAAAGATATACATGAGTAATGTACAGTAGAACATCTGTAAGTTGACTACCCAAGGGACTGTAAAAAGTTGGTAAACATACAGAGCTGGACAACATAAGGAACTACGTCCACTGTACTGTTACATACATATGGTGCATGTCCAATCTATGAAAATTATGTCAACTTAAGGAGGTGGTCAATGTAGGGAGGTGGTCAACTATGGAGATTCTACTGTAATTCAGATAATAAAAATAGACGTTTAGGGGCCAGGTGCAGTGACTCATGACTGTATTCTCAGCACTTAGGGAAGCTGAGGCGAGATCATTTGAGTGCAGGAATTCAAGTTGAGTCTGAGTAAGAGTGAAACCCGTGTCTAGAAAAAGTAGAGAAATCAGTTGGGCATGATGGCACACAACTTTAGTTGTAGCTACTTGGGAGGCTGAGGCAGGAGGCTTGCTTAAGCCCAGAAGTTTGAGGTTGCAACATGCTAGGATGACACTATGCACTCTAGCCTGGGCCACAGGCAAGACCGTGCCTTTAGAAAAAAAATAAAAGTTTAAGAAATACGAAATAAGATTATTATGGAGTGAGAAAGATCCCAAAATGTGAGATGACTTACAAATTACTCAGTTTGGCATCACCTTTTGTTGGTGTAAGGAGATTCTTGGTACTATAATAGAGTGACTCAAAATTGTTTCATGTATTTGATGGAAAGTTAAGATCACTGTTGATTGAGAAAATTGAAGCAAGAATCACATTTGACTTAAAATTGTTCTCATTCATAAAATGACCAATAAAACTCACTGTCTTTGATTAAGTCTCTTGAAGACATTTTATCTAATTTTATAATCCTGTCCCAATGTACCTAATTGGAACAAAACACAAAGAAGAATAGTGACTTGTCTTTTTCCAGTAGAAAGTAAGCACAGTGAAATGTATAGAAAACAACATTTTAGGAATTTATTAAATAATCCTTTAAAATCAGACTGGTTGCTATGGCTCACACCTATATTAATTCTAGTACTTTAGGAGGTTGAAGTGGAAGGATCATTGATGAAGTATTTGAGAACAGCCTGAGCAACATAGTGAGATACCAAACATAGAAAAACTAGCAAGGTATGGTGATGTTCACCTGTAATCCCAATTACTCAAGAGGCTGAGGCAGGAGATTTGCTTGAGCCCAGGAGTTTGAGGTTGCAGTGAGCTATGATGACACTATTGCATTCTAACCTGGGTGACAGAGTGAGACCCTGTCTCAGAAAAAAAAAAAGAGAAAGATTTAAAACATTGGCTTAAAGTGTTCTACACCAAATGGATCTTTTCTATAATTTGTTGTAAATGTACATCTGTACATCCCTTCTTTTAAAATCAGCAAGCATAAATGTTTTATTATTTTTGCTTTGAGGGTTGAAAAGCTGGTATAGGAAAACCAAAATAAATTCAGACATACTATGGTATGTTTTCTCCTCTATCAAGTTAATATTTGGGAGACTTGAAAGAAAGTACTTGGATTGTACTTTGTGTTGATAGTGTACGGCTTATATTAGTGTTTGCATTATTTATCAGGTGTTATACGAGGAATGCATTCTTAAAACTTAGCTTTTTGACCCTGATGATTATACTTTCACTTTGTGGCATTGATCAAAAGCATTCCATGACTGCTAGTAAGGTATTTTTCAATCTGCCCTGACTTTACTATACCTCCCCTCTCTTCAGTGAGTTTTATACTCTTTATTTGAAAAACTCCATTACAAATTATTACTTAGTATTTTCAGAGTTCAACCTAATCTCAAGAGTATATTTCATAGATAAGAGGCCATCATCTGTCAAGTAGGATTAAATTTAAGGCCATTATTAGAGTCTGGCTTATTTGACCTACTGCTTCATTGACTTGCTGTGGAAACTCAGGCAAGTCTCAGAGCTTCTGTTTCTTCACAGTACTAACGTGATCTCACTAGGATTATCAGAGAATCAAAGTGTAGTGCCTGTGCCGGGTTTCTGTGATAATGTGGAGGAGGAGGTGGGTGGTAATAATTATTTAGCCTCCTTCTAGTGATGTATAGAACTAATCATTCCTGGAAAATGCGACTGGAAAGGTCTTATAATTGAAGATATAATAATTGATATGAATAAGAAAAACCATTAAAGACCTCCCTAGGAGAGTCAGTGACACCACCTCCCAAAATACTCCAAGGTGTTTCGGTACCTTGCAGTATCGGACACATGTGCTACTACTGCGGTGAGAGTCTAGATCTCAACAGCTTAGCCACTATTGACTTAGGCAAACCTTTTCTATATTTTTGGCCTTTATTGGTAAAATGGAGGATGTTGGATTATACCATCTCTAAAGTTTATTTCCCTGTAAAATATCAAATTCAGGGCAGCGCCTCTGGCTCAAGGAGTAGGGCGCTGGCCCCATAGGGGTGGTGGGTTGAAACCTGGCCCTGGCCAAAAACTGCAAAAAAAAAAAAAAAGAATAAAATCAAATTCAGAAGTTCAAATAGGAAAATAATTGCTTTATAAACAGTAGGCAGAATTTAAAACAGAAATGCACACACTAAATGCACATATCTTTGTCTTCCCTAGATCAGCCTTTTTCCTTCTCAGTTTTTACTTTGTTTCATCTGCTGCTTCATTTTGTGATGGCTTATGTAGCTTAGATGACAAGAGTAGACTGAGCAGCATAGTAGGGTATGAGTGAATACAAAAGCCCTTGTCCTATCTAATGAATAAAACTGACCTACAAGTACAGCCTCTGATCTTTTCTAAAAGTGAATGTAACTTATTTTTTTAAGATAATTTTATTAAGTTTATTGTAATTGGATTACAATCACTTGTAATTGAGAGATTCCATTGTTACAGAGAAACCTCTTCTTAAAAGTTTTCCTAGAAATACAATTTTCTCTTCTAAAGTCCTAGCAAAACTTAATGACATAAACTTGTGTCACTATTTTCTTGATGACTCCATTAAGGAAAATTTTTCTTTGTAATGAAAAGGTTTGGTTTATTTTTCATCTACTGTAGTCATTTTTTACAGTTGCCGTTCTGTTGGCTTGGCTTCAGCTTTGCTTTCATGCTGATCTTTCATGTTGTGTGTAGTTGTTCAGTCCTTGCCCTAGACCACTCACTTTTCTCTCTTTAGTTGGAATTTTTAGAGTCTCCCTCTGAATTAATAAAAATATCAGAACTTTTCAGTGTTATTAGGTACAAAAAATGTTTTTTATTCCATTATGAGGTTTACCCTTTTTTCTTTGCCTGGGCTCCAAAGATGCATGTAAGCTGGATTCAGGAAACAAATGAAAATAAAAATGACATGTAGAGAAAAATACTATACATGTAAAATACATTTTTAAAAGTCTTGAATGTAGGCGGTGCCCATAGCTCAGTGGTTAGGGTGCCGGCCACATACACCAAGGCTGGTGGGTTCAAACTTGGCCTGGGCCAGCTAAAATCAACAATGACAACTGCAACAAAAAAATAGCTGGGCATTATGGCGGGTGCCGGTTGTCCCAGCTACTTGGGAATCTGAGGCAAGAGAATCGCTAAGCCAAGAGTTTGAGGTTGCTGTGAGCTGTGACACGCCAGCACTCTACCAAGGGTGAAAGCTTGAGACTCTGTCTCAAAAACAAAAATCCTGAATGTGATTTTTGTCTCTGATATTGTTAGAGACAAATTGTTAGATCATAGCAAAATCATTGCAAATAATTCAGAAACATATATAGAAAGAGAATTAATCCTTTCTGATCTTCAACCTCTCAACGATTTCTACCATGCCATGATCCTGTTAATAGTATGGTGAATGTCCCCACATTTCCTAAGTCTTAATATATACTTATAATTATTGCCATATCACTCAATTATTTTAGTATATAAAAATGAGAGTATGGCTCAGTGCCTATAGCACAGTGATTAGGACGCTGGCCACATGCACCAGGGCTGGGGGGTTTTGAACCTGGCCCAGGCCAGCTAAACAACGACAACGGCAACAAAAACAATAGCCAGGCGTTGTGGTGGGTGCCTGTAAAAAAAAATGAGAGTATGTAACAGCTTACTTTTTTCATTTAGTATATTTTTACATTATTTTACTTCATTACAAATTGATCTACCTCATTCTTTTAATGACTATATGGTTATATGGATGTCCTCCAATTCAGTTCACCAGTTTCCTATTCATACTGTTTGCTTAAGTTCTTTTCAGTTTTTCAGTACTTACAAGCATAGACAACAGGAAATATCCATATGCATATATTTTACATATTTTATAAGTTTTCCTATAGGATAATAACTTCATGGTATTTTGTGTGTTACAAACATTATTTTCTAGTTTGTCTTTTGATTTTGCTGCTTTTTACTAACTTCATGTTAAATATAAAGCAAATATAAAATGATACTTTTTAAGTTGGCCATATTGTCCAAGAATAGACTCAGATTTTATAAACAACATTTGTATTTAATGCTGCCATTTTAAGACAGAGCATGAAGCTAATTAATGATTTTGGATTATGGCCATCTTAAAATAGGGCATAGAGTGTATATAAGGTTTTCCAGAGTAAAATCTATATTTAAGATTGAATTCCTTTAAATTGAAATTTCAGTTTGGGTCACCATTCCTGATATACTTTAAATTACAAGAGAGTTATTCAATAATAAAATTGGTATATTTTAGGAGTAAGAATTCAACAAATAGATACACTGTCTTTCAAACTCATCAACATTTTCCCCAAAATTTTTTAGGGCACATTGAGATTATGTAAATTAAATTTTAATATGTACTTTATTGGAATTATGAAAGAGGTTTTTTCATAAAGTATATAATAACCCCCTTATTTATCTAGTGGATATACTTAAGTTGAAGTACATCTTTCATTATGTTGCTTAAGTTTTTAAATAAAGTTGCAAATAAAATCTCAGCTGTATAATATTATACTTATTTATAGTAGGTGGAGTGTTACCTATTCTTAATATTTTGCCTTTTTCTTGATTTGGGGAGATTTGAGAAAAATTTAAGTATAGTCTGTTTAATCCTAACACATATATTCTATGTGTTATAAAAAAAACCTTAAAACTAACCCAATAAGCTTTTTTTCTTCCTGGCTTTGTAGTTTACTTCACCTCGCAGTGGTATCTTCTGAATAAACCATCAGTCTGTGCTTAGTTAGCATGTGGTGAGTGAAGAATAATATGTCTTGTGTCTTTTGTGCAAAAATCAAATGTATTGCATGATACTAACCATTTTGCTGGAATTCTTTTGCTTGCTTAATGAACATGATTATGCTATGGGTTAATATAAGTATTTTTCTATTAATTATGTTATATAGATTAATAATCATGCCACAAGTTATATAATTTTAAGAAATTGTATTTCTTTAAATAGTAGTTGAAAGTTGCCCTTTGAAATTTTGTTAAAGATCTAAAAAAATGGATACGTTTAAGTATCCTATGTTCCCTTTTTTGTTTTTTATTTTCTAAGAATGATCTTTGAAATTAATATTTGTTGTGACAGAGAAATGAAAAATCATTTTCTAGATAAAATTTATGTGATATAGTTCACAAATCCAGAATTAAAAATACTATAAAGCCTAAGTAGAGTCAAGGCTAGTCTGAAATAAATGAAAACTAGTAAGGTTGATTAAAAATATACTTTTATTACTTCGTGCAATTGTACAGTTTGATACAAGATAACATATTTGTCCTCAAGAGACCTTTAGGTAGCCTGCTTTAATTGAATGTGACTCTTTCTTATTAATATATTATTTTAGTGAAATGAAGACATCTAAACTATTTCTGCATAGTTGATTGTTTTTACCTTTCAAACCCTATCCCCTTACCTCTACATGTTATTCATGCTATTAAGTTGAGTTAGCACCACCTAAAAATTTAGGGTACATCTTTATCTTGGACTTTTCCAGAATTTTCACAAATAAGTTAGATCACAATTAATAGGGCTTAATTATAATTAAAATCAAGATTCTCTGTGTTTGTTAATTCAGCCAGTATTCAGCTAATAGTATCAAGGTTTAAAATGCCAAGATACGTTTCTTTGAGCTTTTAGCTTTAAAAATCCTTGGTGCTGCCTGAGCATGGTGGCTCCTGCCTATAATCCTACTGCTGTGGGAGGCTGAGGTGGGTGGATCACCTGAGCTCAGGAGTTCGAGACTAGCTTGAACAAGAGAGAGACATCCCCTCCATTTTTAAAAATAAAAAATTTATCCAGGTGTTGTGGCAAGTACCTATAGTCCCAGCTTCCCAAAGCTGGGACAGGAGGATCACTTGAACCCAGGAGTTTGAAGTGAGCTAGGCTGATGCCTTGTCACGCTAGCCTGGGCAACAGAGTAAGACTCTGTCTTTTTTTTAAAAAAAAAATTGTTTTGCCTACATTTAAATTTCCTTTTGATAAATAAACATATATATATATATCTCATTACTTTGTCTTAGTAATTATCTAGAACTGTATTGTTATTGTTCCCATCTCCATTCCAGTAGTTGGCAATTCACTGTGTGGTTTTATTAGGTTACTTTTATAATAAAAAGTGAAAAATTTTTTAAATGTAAATTTTACATCTAACTCAGTAAGCCTTAATTGTTTCCTTTTTAAAATAATATAAATATTTCATTGTACTTGTTATATTAATGCAGTTACATACTGTCATTTATCACTAGAAATGTATACTATGCAGCCTTTCTTTTGATTAATTGATTGTCCACTCAACTTATAGCTTGAAACATTTCAGACATAAGATTTGCAAAAATAGTACAATAGGCTCGGGGCCTGTGGCACAACGGGCTAAGGCACCAGCCACGTACACCTGAGCTGGCGGGTTCGAATCCAGCCCGGACCCGCCAAACAACGATGGCTGCAACCAAAAAATGGCCTGGCGTTGTGGCGGGCACCTGTAGTCCCAGCTACTTGGGAGGCGGAGGCAAGAGACTCGCTTGAGCCCGGGAATTGGAGGTTGCTGTGAGCTGTGATGCCACGGCACTCTATCCAGGGTGACAGCTTGAGGCTCTATCTCAAAAATAAATAAATAAATAAAAGAAAAAAAGAAAAAAAAATAGTACAGTAAGCACTCGTATACCTTTCACCTAGTTTTACCAAATTTTCTCACTTTCTCATTTTTGATCTCTCTCCATGTGTATATCTTTCCCCCTTTGTAACATTTAATGGTTATCTGTAAACATTGTGCTTGCAGTATTTGACAGTTGTAGTTATAAACTAAATACTTTAGCATATGTCTTTCAGGATAAAATACATTATATGTAGCAAAATGTCCTGCATAAAATATTTATGTCAGAACGTTTAATGTTAATACTATTATCTAGTATGTAATAAATAGTCATTTTTTTCCCACTTCTCCAAATAACATCTTCCATAATTTTTTTAAATCCGGGACTCATTAAAGATTGCACCTCACATGTAGCAGTCATGTTTTTCTAGTTTCTTAAACTGGAGAAGTTCTCCCGGCCCTGTTTAGTTTTTCATGATGTTGACACTGTGCAGCATTGTTGAATCATTAATGAATTTTGTTTCTCACAATAGCTAAGGTTAAGGTTTCAAAATAATAAATGACAAAGGAATTTAAATATAAGATCTTTTTTATATCTTCTATAAATTTGTAGGACCAACATGATTATTGAACTAGTTTTTTAAATAATACACTATCAGGAGTACATCACAGATCATATTGTTCGTTTACAAATTGAGAAGACTTTAAAACTTCCCCTTTCCACTAAATCCTGTATATATGGAAAGTTTGTCTCTTTTACTTAATCTTATTTAGTAATTTATTTTTATGGCATTTTAAATTCATACATGATCTGACTACTAGCTTTTAGCATTTTAATTTGAGAAACATAGATTTTGGCTTTGTTTCTTGTAGCATTTTTAGTTTTTTAAGTCAAATTGGTTGTGTTTTTGCTATTATATGTATCATGCTGGGAGAATTGCAATATGTAGAACAATCAAGACATTGGGAAAGACGTAAGAGCTCTTTGTCCTTGTTAAATCCAATATGAAGAGCTGCTTCTTTGTGAGACTCAGCTGTCTTCACGTTTGCTCTCAGGTTTCTTTGTTACCTGATAGCATTCAATGCTTGATGAAAGGTTGCAGTTCCAAATTACACTTACAAATGCAGTTTCCCAGAATTGTTGGTTTGAATCATTATAAGAACATTAATTTTTAGAAAATTCTTTTAAGATTTAATATTTAGTTTGTTCCAACTTCTTTACTGTAATCCCTGGACATAGAATATAATTTTATTTTCATTTGAAAAAACAAAATCTCCAAAAAAGCTGACCTTAAAAATTTTTTTTTCTTTCTCTCTTTCTATATCCTCTTTTCCTTTTCTTTTCCAGTCATGGCTCAGATCTTCATCTTGAAGAAATAGAAAGAATGACTGATCTTGCGTGACTGCTGCTTGGAAAACTGTCCACATCACTACTCTTTGAGAATGAAGTTGTCCTTCAAGAGCCCTGATGTACAAGACCAAGAAAAATATGGCCCATAGATATATTGCTGACTGCCTTTAAAATAGATTTTATCAATGGAGAAATGGTGATAGTTTTTTCTTTTTTCTTCAATTTTGAGTTAGGAAGAGTTTTATGTTTAAAAGATATTTTGGATAACTTAACCTGATTTATGGGCTTACCTAGTGTTCCTTTCTTTCTTCTTTTTATCCCTCTTTTTAAAGAACTGCTTGCCTTTCCTATTTATTTTTAGGTGATTTTTTTTTTTTTAAGACTTGTGCAATACTTTTTGAGGTGAAACTTAGTGGATTTTTCTGATAAATTAGAGCATTTAATTGACTATTTTTTTCAGATTGATTTGTTGACTATTTGCTAAAGACTATTTGCTAGTTCTTTAAGCTATCACATATGATAAATCCCAAATGGCAGTACCTCATTGTTTACGTAGCTTTTGTACTTATATTTTTCAGAGGAAAAAATACTACTGTAAATTGTAAATAGTCGATTCATAATTGTATTGTATGCACATCTGTGGCTGTTGGCAATGTCATCTTGGAGGAACAGATAAATAAAGCTTATTTACTATATAATATTTGCTTATTGTGTTTATTCATAAGTTGAAGTCTATTTCAAAATGGTTAAGAATCGCTGTTCTATTCAGATGAATATAGTGAGGAACTATTTGTCAAGATAGCTAAATGCTGTGCATTTAGAAAGATTTTTGTGTTCAAAATTAGTATAACCAAGTTAGAAAGGATTATGGAAACAAGAAATACTTCATGGTATCTGATTTAGGAACCACTTCGGAAATGCCTCTCCTCTCTGGAATAGACTGTACTTTCATTCTTTTTAAATTCAGAAATTTCTGGACACCAAGAGGTAGGAACTATTCAGAGGGTTTCACACACACTTCATATTCTAGGACACATAGTACTGAATATCTAGGTATTACCTAACTTTGGCCTCAAGGTGGAATCTCAGTTATCCAACCACCCTGGATTTTATCTCTGCTTCTGAATCTTACATTGTGATACAGTGGGGAGTTTTGAGGGTTAGGAAGACCAAGAGGGTCTGCCCACAACCCACTATTCCAGTAAGGTAAGAGGATCTTCCTACCCTTTTAAAAAACATACCATGTGACGAACATAATAATTTATACCCTCATATTAATCAATCTGAAATTAAAAAGAATATCAAGGAAAAAACTCATTCATAGGGTTTATTTAAATTGGCACAATTTTGCCCACTGAAGGATTTCTGGCAAGGATGATTTCTTAGCCTTTTTATATCTTTTTCTAGGGTGGAAGTGGTGAACTTCCAGTGAAATCCATATATAACTTTCTATAGTTTCTCCTTTTATAGAGAAAAGCATATCTTTTAAGAATAGAGATTTGCAAACTTTTTCTGCCAAAGGCCAGATAGTAAATATTTTGGGCGTTATAGGCTTTATAGTTTCTGCTGTAGCCTCTAAACTCTTTCATTATAGTGTAGAAGCAGCCATACATACTGCATAAATGAGCATAGCTATGTTCTAATAAAAAACTTTATAAAAGGTAGTAAGCTAGATTTGGCTTGCAGGTTATGATTTGCCAAACCCCAAGAAAGAAAACAAGCTGGATTTTAAACGTGGGGGGGTGGGATAATAATCAATTGATACATATATATGAGTTACTTAATTTTCTCCAATGCAGGTATGCAGTCCTTCTTTCAGAAAAGGGTGCAGCAAACTCACTTCACCTTGATAAGCAAAATTGGAGGCCATTAGTCTAAACGAAGTAACCCAGGAACAAAAAACTACCACACGTTCTCACTTATAAGTGGGAGTTAAGCAATGGGTGTGCATGTCCATACAGAAGGACATAATGAACATGAGAGCGGGGGGGGGGGGGTGTACATGATGAAAAATCCATTGAGTACAATATACACTGTTCATATGACAATATACTAAAAGCCTAACTTCACTATGCAATTTATCCACATAATAAAAAAACCACTTGTATCTCCTAAATCTGTTTAAATTTTTTAAAAATTGTGGTCAAGAAAGAAAACAGGGAATACAGAGTTTCCTTGGAATTAGAAGTTCAAGGGGGTGGAGCAAGATGGCTGATTGGAAGCAGCTTCCGAAAGAGGCTCCTGTCCAAAAGAAAAAATAACCTCCAGAAATTGTGCAATTAAGCTGGAGACTGGGAGCCCAGCCGAGAGAGAGAAGTGATAACTGCTGGTCACCTCTACTGAGGCAAGCTGCAATTCCAAGAAAGCAAGTTTCAGGTACAAAATTCATCTAAAAGGAAAAGTTGTCTGTCCCCTCCCCCAAGAAAGCTGTGGGTTTTTTTTGCTTTTCTGTTAACTTTCTTTTTTCTCTTTGTTTGCTCCTGTGGGTTTTCTACAGATAAGCGGTGAACTGTGGAACTCTTGTCTCACCCCACAGAAGAGTGCTGTGGGAAATGTTGTCTGTTTCCCCTAGAGCAACCCTGATGTGACTCTGATCACTCTCTTGGTAGGCAGAAAACCTGAACTAAAGTTTTCCCCACCATTCTGAACTTACAGTACACCCTTCCCCCCTTACCTGACCAAGGAGAAGACTAACTCCTGCTGAGCCTGAGGGAGGAGGTTTTTGAGCAGTGCCTCCCCCACCCTGCCTGCCAGAACAAGTGCTCCACTGGCCAAAGACTCTGGGTAGCTGCAGCAAACCTTTCTCCCTCAGGCCAGGGATGCCCCCAACAGCCCCACAGGCCTGCACCCCGCACCTGCAGGGCCTCCACAGGCCTGCCCCCAGCCAGGAACTCCCCCAGTGACCGGGCGGCCCTTTTCCCCATGCGTGACAGGCTTCTGCGTGTCCGCCTTCTGCCAGGGACTCCGCTGACAACTGCCAGGCCTCCGCAGGGCTGCCACCAGCCTGGAACTCCGCCCGGCAACCACGCGGCCCTGCACCCATTGCTTGTGCTTGGCACCCACAGGGCCTCCGCAGGCCCACCTTCTGCCAGGGAATTTGCCAGTGACCGACAAGCCTCTGCAGGTCTGCCTCCAGCCTGGAACTCCCCCAACAACCAAGCAGCCCTGCACCCAGTGCTTGCCAGGCCTCCACAGGCCTGCTTTCTGTCAGAGACTCTGCAGGCTACAGCCAGGCCTCCGCAGGCCCAACCTTGGTGAACGTGTGGGCCTGCTCCTGGCACTGGTAGGGCCTCAGTAGGCCAGCCCCCAGCCAGGGACCCCTCTTCCCAGTAACCATGCGGCTCCGAGCTTTGAGCCTGCATGGACTCTGCTGACCCACTCCCAGCCCAGGACTCCTCCAGCAAGCTCATGGGCCTGCGCCTGGAACCCGCAGTGTCTCTGCAGATCCACCCCTGGCCAGGAACTCCCCTGGCAACAACGTGCCCCTGCGCCCTGAGCCTACTGGGCCTCAGCATGGCTGTCTCCAGCCAAGGACTCCAGGAGCTGCGCAACCCGAGTCCACCCTCCCATGCCCTCCCTTCCTCTGCACCAGCCCTGCCCATAGGGCCAGGGAATCCAGAAGCAGCGGGACAGGGGCCCTCCCTCTGGAGCCCTCCCTGCCTCTGCATGGAGCCCTCCTCCCGGCCAGAGACTGCTGGAGCCGTGGTCTCTCTTTGCCAAAGTCACCAGGCACCTGTCACTCCCAGAACTGTGTGCACCATCCCCTGTCCTGCTGCTGGATCTGAGGGTGCCACACTCCGGAGCTGCTCCTGCAGCCAGAACTCCCTGGCTGGGACAGTCCCAGAAGAGCTACACAGGGTGACTCCCTACAAAGTTCTAGCAACAATAGAGTGATCCTGCCAGGGTCTGATCTTGGAGAGACACCTTCCAAACTCTGAGGATGGCCAGAGGCAATGGTGAAAAACAATCATGGGGCAGAATCGACAGAAAACTCTGGCAATATGAATAATCAGAGTAGATCAACTCCTCCAAGGAACGACAAGGCATACACAGCACAAGATCCCTTGCAAAGGCAAATGGCTGAGATGTCAGAAATCAAATTCAGAATCTGGATAGCAAATAAGATCAGTGGAATGGAAGAAAAGATGGAATTAGAATTTCAAGCAGTAATCCAAAAGATGACCCAAAAGATGTCTCAAGAATCCAATGAATTCAAAGACAAAATGACCAAAGATTTTGACAGATTGAGACAAGAAGTTGCAGCCCTCAAAGATCTGAGAAATATAGTAGAATCCCTCAGTAACAGAATGGAGCAAGCAGAAGAAAGGATTTCTGACATTGAAGACAAAGCTTTCGAATGCTCCCAAACCTCCAAAGAGGAAGAGAAATGGAAGGCAAAAACAGATCACACTCTCAGAGTGCTCTGGGATAATACGAAGAAAACCAATATTTGCCTCATAGGGATCCCAAAAAGCGATGAAGCGGCTTCACAAGACACAGGGTCTCTTATTCATGAGATTATGAAAGAGAACTTTCCAGACATGCCAAGAGATTCTGAAATTTGGATAGCAGACCGTTTCAGAACTCCAGGACGACTCAACCCGAATAAGACATCTCCCAGACACATCATAATCAATTTCACTAAAGTTAATATGAAGGAGAAAATTCTGAAAGCAGCCAGACGTAAGAAAACCATAACCTACAAAGGGAAGAACATTATAATAACCTCAGATCTCTCTGCTGAAACCTTTTAAGCTAGAAGAGGGTGGTCACTGACTTTTAATCTCCTAAAACAAAATAACTTTCAACCCAGGATCCTGTATCCAGCTAAACTGAGTTTCATTTATGATGGAGAAATTAAATACTTTAATGACATCCACATGTGGAAGAAATTTGCCATAACTAAACCAGCTCTCCAGGATATTCTCAGACCTATTTTCCATAATGACCAGTGTAATCCTCCACCACAAAAGTAAACCCACTCAGAAACTTTTGATCAAATTCTAACTTCTACAGCCACGAAAGGATTAAAAATGTCCACCAGACTTTCAAAAGGCTTATGAATATTCTCAATTAATGTGAAAGGGTTAAATTGTCCTCTAAAGAGGCACAGGTTGGCTGACTGGATACGAAAACTCAGGCAAGATATCTGCTGCATTCAAGAATCTCATCTTACCTTAAAAGATAAATATAGACTCAAGGTGAAGAAGGGATGGTCATCTATACTCCAGGCAAATGCAAAGCAGAAAAAAGCAGGTGTTGCAATCCTATTCGCAGATACCAGAATGCGCCTCAATTTATAAGAGAAACTCTAAAAGACATGAGCAACTTGATTACCTCCAGCTCCATAGTAGTCGGAGATTTTAACACCCCTTTAGCAGTGCTGGATAGATCCTCCAAAAAGAAGCTAAGCAAAGAAATTTTGGATTTAAACTTAACCATTCAACATCTGGATTTAACAGACATCAAGGAACATTTCATCCCAACAAAACTGAATACACATTCTTCTCATCAGCCCATGGAACATACTCCAAAATCGATCACATCTTAGGTCACAAGTCTAACCTCAGCAAATTTAAAAAAATAGAAATTATTTCTTGCATCTTCTCAGATCATCATGGAATAAAAGTTGAACTCAATAACAACAGGAATCTGCATACTCATACAAAAACATGGAAGCTAAATAACCTTATGCTGAAGGATAGATGGGTCATAGACGAGATTAAGAAGGAAATTACCAAATTTTTGGAACAAAATGACAATGAAGACATGAATTATCAGAAC